>PISX010014504.1:0-52809 GCA_004024625.1 Mellivora capensis
TCAGCATAATCTCTTCCAGTCCCGTCCATGTTGCTACAAAAGTTGGGTATTCATCCTTTCTGATGGAGGCATAATACTCCATAGTGTATATGGACCACATCTTCTTTATCCATTCGTCTGTTGAAGGGCATCTTGGTTCTTTCCACAGTTTGGCGACCGTGGCCATTGCTGCTATAAACATTGGGGTACAGATGGCCCTATATTTTTTAACATAGTTCTTTATAGCTCTGTAGAAACACAAACTTTTTACTTTATTACTTTTTATTTTATTTTATTTTACTTTTTTAAATTTCCAAATGGAAAGAATTATTTTCCATATGTCCTATGACAAACAGATTGGTTTATTCCTATAAGATACACTATATTTTGTCTTCATGTTGCTTCATTTAGGGCTATGAACGTCTTAATGCTAAAATACATATCAAGTCCATGAAGGTCCATGAAAATAGCACAAAGCAATATCTTGAAAAAGTATGACATTTTATAAAGTCACAAAATATTGATTACAATTTATTATATGTTCTGCTTTCAATTCACGTATTCATTCAAATTATTTAAATGAATTTATAAAACAAATATTCTAAATTATACTTAGCATAAGGTTGTGGCCACTCTTTTGTCAAAAACTACAAAAATTCAATGAATTTCAAGTAAATGATGGACACGTGTCAGGGACTAAACACTAGAAAACAAAGATAAATAATTGTACTGGACTATGTGAAGAATTTGAAAAGATTAGAATTGAAGAAGAATCCCCTAATAATTGAAAATGGGAATAGACAAATACACAAGAGATTTCTATACTCTTCTTTCAGTAATCAAGGTATCTAGTAAACAGAAAATGATCAAAGATATAGAACTGAACAATGTCATCAACCAACTGGATCTAATTGCCGTTTTTAATATACCCACCACCAACAAAAGAATACACATTATTTTCAAGTATACATGAAATCTTCACCAGGAAGTATCATATCATGGGTCAAAAAATTCTAAATATGTTGAAATCATGCAAAGTATGTTCTCAAATATTAAAAGAATTAAATTATAAATAATGGAAAGCTCATAGAAAAATCTCCAGACATTTCAATATTAGATGACACATAGTTCTGTATAATACATGAGTCAAAGAGAATGTTTCATTGGAAATTAGAAAGTTATTTTAATCTAAATGAAAATACAATATATCCAAATTTGAGGAATTTAGCTAGAACAGTGGTAGTGGTAAATTTAAGGCAGTAAATATTTACATTAGAAAAAGAATAAAGTGTTCAATTCAGCAATTGAAGCTTCTACCTTTGGAAAGGAGAAAAAACAGAGAAAAATAAACCTGGAGCTAGCAGAAGGAAGGAAACAATATGTAGAAAAGCAAAATAACAATGCTGTAAAAATAGAAAACAATGTAGGAAAGAAAAAAAAAAAAACTTACCTTATTCACAGATTGTGTATTTGCCTATGTAGAAAATTCCAAGGCATCTACAAAACAAATGAAAAAACAAACATCATTTAAAACAAAAAAATGAGTTTTGCAAGCTAGCAGGATAGACTGTCAACATGAAAAGTTCAATCATATTTCTTTATAGTGGTAATTGATGACTGGGAAGTAAATTTTTAAAAAATTACACTAACTCAGATATGCTTAAGTACCAATCTAATAAATCATGTGCAGATATATTTATTCCAGATTCTGAATCTAGCTTTCTAAATGTATACACAGTACTAAATTGCATAAGGAGAATAAAGAAACTAAAATAGCTAAAACAATTTTAATAAAGCATTATAAAATAGGAAGATTCACTCTATACAATATTAAAACTTGTTATGGTGCCATAGTAATCAAGACAATGCAACATTGATAAAGGTATAAGTGAATTGATCAATGAATCAGGATAAGGAAACCAGAAACAGACCAATGCAAACATGGCCAATTGATTGTCAACAATACTGCAAAGTATTTCAGTGGGAAATAATAGTCTTTTTAACAACTGTTGCTGAAATAATTGGGCATTCATGTACAAAAACAGACAAAAATGTACAAACATAAAAACTCAACCTAATCCTCATACTTAATGGTAAAAAATAGTAACTATGATTAGAATGCAAGATACCAATGCAATCCATAAACATACCAAACACCTAGAAGACTATCTTAGTGAGCATTACTTAGTCAAAGGTTCTTAGAAAACATATCATTCATAAAAGAAGAAATATAAAAGATAAACTGAATTCATTACTTTAATATTTTTGCTTCCTTGAAAGACGGTTCAAGCAAAGTAAATCATGTACCAACAAACATAAAAATGTATAAAGTATACATATATATGTATATAAGTACATGTATGTATTTATGTATATAAGTAACTGTAAATTAAATAATAAGAAAACACGTGATCTAAAAAATGGGCAAAATATCTAAATGGACATTTTACCATGGAGAATATAAATGTGGCAAATAAGCATATGGAAAGATGTTCAACATAGTTAGCTATTAGGGAAGTGTAAATTAAAATCCCAGTGAGATAGTCCCACACCCTTTTTAAAGTGGTTAAAAACAAAATACTGAGAATATCAAGTGCTAACAAGTTTGTCGAGGAACTTGCACTTCCATACATTCTTGATGACTGTGAAAAATGATATAGCCACTTTGGAAAACAGTTTGGAAGTTTCCTATATAATTGCACATAAACTCACCATGTGAAAAGGCAATACTTAGAAATAAAAACCATGTTCACACAAAAACTTGTGCATGAGTGTTTAGAGCATTTGTATTTATACAATGTAATAGAATTCAACAATAATAAAATAGCCAAGTTTTGATACATCCAACAATTTGGATGTATCGTAGATGCATTATGCTGATGAAAAATACAGTTTAAGACAATTACCTGGGGGCACCTGGGTGGCTCAGTGGGTTAAAGCCTCTGCCTTCGGCTCAGGTCATGATCCCAGGGTCCTGAGATCGAGCCCCGCATCGGGCTCTCTGCTCAGCAGGGAGCCTGCTTCCCCCTCTCTCTCTGCCTGCCTCTCTGCCTACTTGTGATCTCTCTCTGTCAAATAAATAAATAAAATCTTTAAAAAAAAATAAAATAAAATAAAACAATTACCTGCCATTTGAAAAGATTCCTTCATCGGCGTAATGATAATCACTGCTGTGTGATCCATTTATAGTCCATTTTCTAAAAGATACAATTACAGTGTCAGAGACCCTATGAGTGCTTGACATGGGTTAACTGTATGTCTGTGTGTATGTCTTGGGTTGGATGTGATTGCAAAGGGATAAAACGAGGGAGATGTTTTTAAGGTAGGAGAAGTGTTAATAATATTCATGAACTCTATATCAATAAAATGTCTTAATTTATGGCACGATCTATTAAAAATTAAAAGTAAATTTAAAAGAAATGAAAAAACTCTTAAATGACAACAATTAAATGACTATTCCCTTTATTTAAATTCTTACCTCTTTATCACACCACTGGGTGGTTCCACAATCAGTTATTGTGAAATTGATATGCTCTTGTGTTGTCATATAGTAATGTTATGCTTTACCCATCACAAATATAAATAATGTTGACAACTGTAAATGATCAGTATGGCAAAAAAGGGCTTTCACTCCAAGTGCAAACAGAAAAACATTAAACTAACAAAATATCTTCTTAGTGAATGAAACTATGTTTTTATTTTCCTCTGTCTCTGTCATTTTATTCATCTTATTGTTATTCTTCCTGCAAAAAATTATTTTTCCATATTCTTTAATATTGATAGATTATTTCAACTAAAATTATTAAGTTTAATTAGTATTACCAAAATGTGTATTCTGCTGGGTGATATTTTTATGAAATGTTAATAGATACACCTTACATGTTCAAATACATTTTGCAAATAATCATTTAAAACAAAGACATGATGTGTATTATTATTCTAGTGATATTCAAGGTTTTTTACTTTGTTGCCTTATTTTGTAGAACTTACACAACTTTCTTGGGAATTCTAAAATAATCAATATTTTAAATTTTTGTTAGCTGTAATTATAGTAGTCTTCAATTAAAAGTCATGATACATATTTCAAAAAAGATCAAAGTGGATATAATAGAGAATATGTGTCCTTTCCACACCTTTATTGCATTTATCCAGTCTCCCTCTGTAGTTAACCATTTGCAGTTTCTTTTGCTTATGACTCCTGAGTATTGTATCATATTTATAAGGTCCATCTATAATGATATTTCACATATATATCCTTTCCAAAACTAGTTTAGTATATAATTTTAAAGATATATTCAATTTTTTAAAATGAACTTTATTTTAAAAATAAGTTATGGGGCTCCTGGGTGGCGAGGTTCATTAAGCATCTGATTCTTGGTTTTGGCTCATGTCGTTATCTCGAGTAGTGAGATAGAGCCTTTTGTCAGGCTCCATGCTCAGCGGAGTCTGCTTGAGATTCTCTCTCCCTTTCCCTCTGCCCCTCCTACCCATGCTACCTCTTTCTTTCTCTCAAATAAGTAAAAATATCTCTTTTAAAAAAAGAATTTATTTATTTATTTATTTGACAGACAGAGAGAGATCACAAGTAGGTAGAGAGGCAGGCAGAGAGAGAGGGGAAAGCAGGCTCCCCGCTGAGCAGAGAGCTCGATGCGGGGCTCAGTACCAGGACTCTGAGATCATGACCTGAGCCAAAGGCAGAGGCTTAACCCACTGAGCCACCCAGGAGCCCCAATAAGTAAATAAATGTTAAAAACATAAATAAAAAATAAAAATATAAAGTTATAAAAACAATCTAAGTGCCCATCAATGGATTCATGGATAAAGTAGGTGTGAGATACACACACAAACACACACAGGAATACTATTCAACCATGAAAAAAATTAAATCTTGCCATTTGCAAGTATGTGGATAGAACTAAAGGGTGTGATGTTAAGTGAAATAAGTAAGATAAAGAAAGACAAATATCATATGATCTCATTTGTTTGTGGAAATAAAAAGCAACAAAAGACAAGCTCATAGATACAAAGAACAGAGTAGTTTCTGCCAGAGGTAGGGGCAGTCGAGGCTAGTGAAATGGGTGAGGGAGGAAACAAGGTACAAACTTTCAGTTATAAATAATTCATGGGTACGTAATATATAGAATGGTGACTGTAGTTAATAATGTTGTATTGCATATTTGAAAGTTCCTAAGCAAGTAGATTTTAAGTCCTCATTACAAGAAATAAGATTTGTCACTATGTATGATACTGGATGTTAACTGCATTTATTATGGTGATCATTAGCAATATATACAAATATCAAATCATTATTTTGTACATCTGAAATTAATGTAATGCTTTATGTTAATTATATTTCAAGAAAAATTTAAAAAATAAAAGTATTCCATTAAAAAAGAAAAATCTATACAAGAAAAATAATACACAAATTTTAAGAGCACAATTTTATAAATTTTTCACATAGTTTACTCACTCATGTTTCCATCTGCCATGCAAGCTATATAATATTGCCAGTGTTCCAGAAGGTTTCCTTATGACTTTCTACTCATTGACCCTGCTCCTCCTCAGAGGTAAACATCGTGACTTCTAACACTGTAAACCAAATATCCTTAATTAGTGCTTGATATAAATAAAAAGTGTATTGTGCTTATTTTACTTTAGGCTATTTCACTCAGTGTTATAAGAATTATCTGTTAGTATACTATTCCTTCATGTTCATACATTATAGTATATTTACCATTCTACTTTCAACAGGCATTTGGATTATTTTCAAGTTTTTAGTTAATACAAATAATCTATTACTGTGTCTTGTGGTTAGATTTTGTGTTCATTTGTACATGTTTGTACATTCTGATGTGCATAAATTTCTCTTCAGCATTCATCAAAGTAGCATGTTAGGGCATAGCTTTGGTATACATTAACCTATAGTAGATACTACCAAATATTTTCCCCATGTTCTCAGAAATGTTAAGATTATCAGTCTTTAAGCCATTTAGGATAATGTCAGTGATTTTATTTGTCAAATCTCTCAAAGAATAATGAGATTAATTATCTTTTATATGTTCATTGATCATTTGGATATCCTCACCTATCAAGTACCTGTTCAAACACTCATTTTTCTAATGTTTTATGACATGTCTTTACATAGATTTAATATGCTTTTTGTTGTTGCTCTAAGTATCCAATACCCCTACACTGAAATGTCTTATTTGTCTTAAGAATGTTTTAGAAATTTGTGAAGAATGTTAGACCTTGAATTTATTATTGTTACTGTCTTATGAGGTTAGTAGCATTGGTTTTTTGGTTAAGAAATATTTATTTGTTCTCATTAAGTATAGATAATGAATTAATTTTTAATTTCCTGTGTTCTAGAAATTTATTGTTTTGCCTTTTACATTTATTTATTTATTATTCTCTGCAAACTTTCTTTTTTTTTTAATTAATTTATTTTTATTTCTTTTCAGCGTAACAGTATTCATTGTTTTTGCATCCCACCCAGTGCTCCATGCAATACATGCCCTCCCTAAAACCCACCACCAGGGTCCCCTAACCTCCCACCCCCGCCCCTTCAAAACCCCTCAGGTTGTTTTTCAGAGTCCATAGTCTCTCACGGTTCACCTCTCCTTCCAATTTCCCTCAACTCCCTTCTCCTCTCCATCTCCCCATGTCCTCCATGTTATTGTTATGCTCCACAAATAAGTGAAGCCATACGATAATTGACTCTCTCTACTTGACTTATTTCACTCAGCATAATCTCTTCCAGTCCTGTCCATGTTGCTACAAAAGTTGGGTATTCATCCTTTCTGATGGAGGCATAATACTCCATAGTGTATACCGACCACATCTTCCTTATCCATTCATCTGTGGAAGAGTATCTTGGTTCTTTCCACAGTTTGGCGACCGTGGCCATTGCTGCTATAAACATTGGGGTACAGATGGCCCTTCTTTTCACTACATCTGTATCCTAAAGTGAGCTGATTGCCTTTTACATTTAAATCTACAATCCAGGGGCGCCTGGGTGGCTCCGTGGGTTAAAGCCTCTGCCTTAAGCTCAGGTCAGGATCCCAGGTCCTAGGATCAAGCTCAGCATTGGGCTCTCTGCTCAGCAGGGAGCCTGCTTCCTCCTCTCTCTCTGCCTGTTTCTCTGTCTACTTGTGATCTCTATCTGTCAAATAAATAAATAAATAAAATCTTTAAAAAAAATAAAAAAAATTAAAAAAAAATCTACAATCCAAATGGAATGATATTTTCAAATGGTGTATAGTGAACGTTTTCCATTACCTTTCCCTGCCTTGAACTTTCTTTCTCTTCCCTGCCCTTTCTTTTCCTTTTCTCTTCCTGTCCTTCCTTCAACTCTCATTCTTTCCTCTCTTCTCTTTGCTCCCTCCCCCATACACACATATACATGTATTTATTGACCTAGCATCATTTATTTAAAATACCATCCTCTCTTCCACAGCGTTAGAATATCAACTTTGTTATACACTGTGTCCAATACAGTTAAACATTTCCTGTACTCAGTATTCTTTATTTTGTTACATGGTCTGACTTGGCTATCTTTGCACCATTCTTAATTCTTGATACATTTTAGTAATTATTGATAATTGGTAATGCAATTTTTAAATTAACCTGGCATTCTATTCATGAATTTTATGTAGCCTACTATTTTTATTTAATGTTTTAATGAAATGTTCTCAATAAAATAGTATTGGGTAGGTTTGTATATCTTTATTTAAAATTATTCTTATGTATAATATATAATTCATCCTTTTTTAAATTTTATTTTCTAAGTATTTGTTGCTAATATAGAGAATTAAAATACATTGAACTTATATGAACAAAAGATAAGGTTTAACTATAAATTTCACTCATTATTGTTAAATTCACTTATTAAAAGTATTGATTTTTTTTTAAATTTTTTTTAAGATTTTATTTATTTGTCAGAGAGAGAGAGAGAGAATGAGCACAGGCAGAGTGGCAGGCAGAGGCAGAGGGAGAAGCAGGCTCCCTGCCGAGCAAGGAGCCCGATGTGGGACTCGATCCCAGGACGTTGGAATCATGACCTGAGCCAAAGGCAGCCGCTTAACCAACTGAGCCACCCAGACGTCCCTAAAAGTATTGATTTTTAAACCATTCTTCTAGATTTTTGGTGTACACAGTTCTGTAATAAAAGAATCACATTTATTTCTTTGTTTTTTATACATTTAATTGTTTTTCATGTCTTACTACATTGTTAAATAGAAAAGATTGCAAGAGGCCTCCTTGGTTCAATTTCACCTTCAGAGATAATTCTACCAGTATTTGACCATTAATTATAACATTTTACTTTTTTAAAGCTATTAATTATTTAATTAATGCTGTTTTCTTTCTAGTTTGCTAGGAGTTGATGAATCCAACTTCATCTCTCTTTCCACTGATGTCAACTGTTATTTTTACACTATAATAAATCATCATTTCTATTAATCCTAGTCCTAGTCTTTGTTTTTTAGTCTTAATCTGTTTGTTTTATCCTTGTTATGATGTCGAGTTTTGTGTGTGTTTTTTTTTTTAAGATTTTATTTATTTATTTGACACAGAGAGAGACAATGAGAGAGGGAACAGAAGTAGAGGGTGTGAGAGAAGGAGAAGCAGGCATCTCACTTAGCAGGGAGCCTGATGCTGGGCTTGATCCCAGGACCCTGGGATTATGATCTGAGCCAAAGACAGATGCTTAAAGACTGAGCCACCCAGGTGCCCCATGATACTGCGTTTCTTGTCATATCTTACAAATACCCTGATGTTCTACTCACCTTTCTTCTTAATATTCTTCTTTGAAGAATATTTCTGCATCAGCTTGCTTATTTATATTTGTATATGAACTACTTTTCTTACTTCCAAACGCACTACTTTTTATATACTCATAAGTGATATTTTTCTAAGTGTTGCTGGCCTCTAATTTTTATTTTACTGCTTTCTTTTTCAGATTTACTGTCAATGTTGGGTAGCTTACAGGAATTATGGTAATATTCTTTCCCTAAGCTCTGAAATTACTTAAATATTATATATATATCCTCTAAACATTTCATATAATGTATTTACAAAATATCTCTTATCCACAGGTATTCATTAGGTATATTAGCTCATTACAAAATCTCTGATTCAGTAATAACAATCAGTTTCTTTGTTTTGGGCAGTACATTGGTAAGTTATCTTTTCGTAGGTTATTAAATTCACCTGGTTTCCACAAAGTTGAAAATCATTGTCACAAGATACGCTTGATCAATTTTTCCCTTATCTTTATATTTTTAAATATGTATTTAAGGGTATGAATTTTATGTTGATTAATGTTTTAAAGTAATTATTGGTTCTTATATATTATTTTTCAATTTACTTTCTCCTGTCTTAAAACACATTGTGTCATTTAGTATTTTTCTCTGTCACCCAAAAGTTAGTTTTGTTTTATTATTTTTCTTATCTAATCAGTAAGGCATTTTTGTTTATTTTATTTACTTGTTTTGGTATTGTTATTAGATGGTTTATACTTTTTCTATATTTCATTATTTATTGATATTTTATTTCCATATATAAAATCTGCTAAAATCTGCTAAAGCCCTTTTAGCAGATTGTCTTTATGTAACTGAATTGAATGAAAAAAAATAATTTCAGCTTGCATATTGGGGAGTGATCATGATAGAAGAATGTGGATAGTGTTGCTGATTGCCAGTTCCATGCTGGATGGATGACTGCATGGTGATTTTGACTATGTTGTACTAGTGGCTATGTTTGTACTAGTGAATTAAAAAAGAAAAAACCTGCATCAACTTAGTGTTTTTGAGGTAGGGTTAAGATTTTTAGGTTGAAATATGGATATTAGGCATCCAGAAAATAATTTTAAAAATTAGGCTAGAATTGTACTAATAAACAAGCTGGTAATATCTTATATTGATATAAGAATGGAGAAGACTCACACCCCTTTGCTAAATGAACAAAGGGAATTAAGTAAGACTTTTCATTTAACATGTTAATTCTGGAAATTAATCAAGATATAGTACTGAAACCAGATCTGGAGATAGAAGGTAGAAGAAGTGTTCAGCACCAAAATGTTGACTATAAGGACAAAGGCTAGGATAAATAATCAGTGGAGACATTTCAGATGGACAAGAGAAGACAACCTAGTACACAACCCTTCACAATTCTCAAATAATATCTCTAATTGGAGGAAAAATCTTGAAAAAAAATGTGTATGAATGGATGGTAAGGTAGGTGAAAATCAGAAAATACTGTGTAAAGAAAGGTAATAAAATGAACTATTTTGAGAAGGCAAACCTTAATATGTGCATTCAACATTGCTTAGAGGGTGAATAAGATGAGGCTAGATGAGTGGATTTGTCAACATCATAATTAGTGGCTTTAGTAAGATCCATTTTTTGGTGTTTCTCTGTTATAAGTTGAATGAGAAAGGCATATAGGTAAAAGTATAAAGAACAAATACAAGTCTTGTAAGAAGCTTGTGGGAAATACAGATCAGTTGCTAGACTGAGTTATGAGTTAAAGAAGGATATTTCATAAGTGGGGAGGTAAATAAATAATGAGAGAAAATGGAGCATATTATGTGTGCTGATATGAATAATGTATATTAGGGTGAAAAACAATTCATTTTGCAAGAGATAAAGGGGATGACTGCTGGAAAAAACTTCCTCGAAGAGAAATGGTATGCAATTCAGTGTGGGGACTTGGCTTTGGCCAGGGCCTGCTCAGGTTATCTAGGAATATAAGAAGAGAGAGTAGCATCATATGTCTACAGACCTAAAACTTAATAATTTTGATTGGGGTTATATGAAATTTGCCTTGCCTCTCTTATTTTCAATGACGTTTAAGCCAAAATTATTTGTTGATAGCAAGAAAGAGGGAGAGAACATGGAAATTTCCAGTGAAGAAGTAAAGTTATAAATTATCATTTCAGGAAGTGACAAAACAAAATATAACTAAATGCTGTGCTATTGGTGGTAGTGTCCATCTTCAACTGAGATTTATGATAATAAATTTAAATTAAGATTGGTTAGCAGCTTTGCATAATTTTTTTTCAACAGTATTTTCATTTGTATTGTTGTTCATTTGTATTAGGAAATAATCCTCTTTGTACAGAAATGAGTTTGTCCCAAGGAAAATAACCACAAGAAAGATTGGCTAAGCCTTTAAGAATGTTCTAAGGAAGAATTTTAGTAGTTGAGGTGAATAAAGTCTCTTTCCTAAATTTTGAACCGGTGGTGGGGACAATAGAGTCAGGAAGCTGAAGATAAAACAATTAGCTTTATTATTGGTGAAAGCTGCACGGAGACATGGTTTCCATGTGTGAGACATGTTATGCTTTTTAATAATCCATAGTTTAGATCAGAAAATAACACAGCAAAGTGCTTTTTAAGGAAAGAAAGAAGTATGTGATCTTTCCTTTCGGTGTTACTTACCAGGAATTTAAAAAACTGCTTTAAAAAATGAAAAAAAAGTTATTAGAATGAAAAAAATCTTAAAATTATCTTCCCTTTCCCTCAGGTAGCACTAAATACCCTGGGGAAAAAAATAAATCTCTGAAAATCTTTGAAAAGTCATGTGTTTCCCCAATTGTCATTTTGTAGATTTTTATTTCCTTGTTGCCCCAGTTGATTGTTTTAGATTAAACTGGAAGTTAATTTTACTTCTTATAGGAAATTAATATATAAATTTAGTTTATTCCTTCTTTAAACTCAAGTAATGAGATCATCATTCACCCTCTCTCCTTTCTCTGTTTTTACTTCAGATGGTTTTTGCTGCCCATTCAGAAGACTGTGGGGTGACAAGCTCCCAGAATACTTCTGTCATGATATCCATCTATTCCATTCATACTTGGAGGCTTTGTTTACATACATACTTTATTTATATATTGTATTTACAACATGAGTAGTCATTTACATTTCTGCTGAGACTATTCTCTGAACTGATAAAATAGACTCAGATTTCTCTTCAGGGTGGATAACTGTGTACCATCAAGTCATTACAAATAGTGTTGGGCCATCCATAGCCTTGTTTTGAACAACTTTGCATACATGAGAATGAATGTATCTGAGTTATGTGTGAAAGCATGAGTGTAGACATCCCAATATTTGTATAAACTTGAATCTATGCATGTGCACTTGCAGAAGTATTTTATCACTGTGTTGGTACAAGTGCAGCTATCATAAATATAAACTATTATGAATAGTCTGTTCAAGTTTATGTTTATGACATTTACATGCATTCATGTGTGTTTATGTGTGTGTTTAAAAACATTAGGAAGTGAAGTGGAACATTTTTCTTTGTGGAATTAAAAAAACCTACTTCTAATAAAGTGTATAAACTAGGTCATTAAAAGGATTAGACTAATATTTTGTATATTAACTTTGTGTCAAAATAGATGAAATAGAATATTTCATAAAATATTTTCTTAGTATTTGACAAATGATGGTAATATCAGAACATGAGTAATTGGAAAATATGACTTAAAACTTAACTTACATATTTATTATTTCTATTTTTTTACCTATTATCTATCCTTGTGTGTATATTTGAAACATAAATGTTAATATACAATATATTTATAACAGTGTAAATAAAAGCATGTTAATACAATGTTTTAAGTTCAGACAGTAAATCACATAGTTAAAGTAAATCACATAGCTTGGAGATAAGAATCAGCAATTTTTTTCTTTTTTTTAAAGATTTATTTATTTATTTATTTGAGAGAGAGAGAGAGAGAGAGAGAGAAGAGTGCACAGAGAATGAGTGAGAAGGAGAAGTAGACTCCCCTCTAAGCAGGGAGCCCAGTGCAAGGCTTGATCCCAGGACCTTGATATCATGACCTGAGCTGAAGGCAGGCGCTCAACAAACAAAGCCATCAGGTACCCCAAGAATCATCAATTTTTCAATAAAGTGTTTATATAGTGTTAAGATGATCTACATATAGGAATAATCTATATAAGAATAATTTGAAATGGCATCATTTACCTATATATCATGGGATGTAAACTAAAGTTATCTCCAGATCCTGTTCAGATTAAGACAAATGAAAAAACAGACATTAAAACAATGTGAAGGAAATAAAAGATATTCTATCAACAAAATTTTACTCCTGCTATATCCTTTATTAAGGGGGAAAGTAAAAAACAAAAACAAAAAAGTGTGTTTAGGTAATGTAGTCAATAATCATATAGTAAATTACTGTAATCATTGATTTATTTTGAGAGAGGATTAAACCCACTTTAAAAGTTTTCAAGAAAAATTTACATTCTTCAAGATTTATGAATAAAAATTTCAGCCACACTATAGTAATATTTACAACCACATTATAGTAATACTTTCCACTATTTTATCAAGTAACAAGTTATACTTTTGTATGTTTCTTAACTTTTTGGTCTGTTACAGACTCGTTTGGCAGTCTGGTAAGGCTGATGAATTTTTTTTAAGTGTACAATCTAAAATATGTATGATTACAAAGAACATTATCTAACACACCATTATCAAAATATAAAAAACGCACAAAATCCTGTACTAATACATCAAATAATGTCTATTAATAGATCAAATAATATGTCTAACAAGAAAAACTTCAATTGCTTTGATTTCTACTGTTGATAAAACTGTATCTCTCTAATACTATTATAGTTTCCTGCAACATTTATAATTGAGTAAGTGGCTAGAGATTCATAAAAATAAAAGTGTAGTTTTCCCCATCCAAGTCCCCAGATCCCCCGAATTCTGTAATAAACTCATAATTATATTCCACAATAAATCCATCGCCTACAGGGTATTAACAAGAAAATTTACACTGCATAATTAACATATTTCTGGTGTTTTATGATTTACAAACAACAAAATTTTAGAGAAGAAATTCCTGAGGCTTTTATCATTTCTGTCTTCTAAAAATATGTTTCTCAAATCCTGTTCCTATAACTCAATAATTCCAATTTACATTAGTTTTATTTTACGTTCTTTATATTTTTTCTTTAAAATATTTTTAAATCTTAAAAATTATCTTCTTGGGGTGCCTGGGTGTCTCAGTTGGTTGAGCATTAACTTTTGATTTTGGCTCAGGTCATGATCACAGGGTCCTGGGATTGAACCCCATATTAGGTCCCCCTGAGCTAGGAGTCTGCTTGTCCCTATCTCTTCTCCTTTGTCCCTCCCTTTGCTCAGGTGTTCTTTCTCTCAAATAAATACATATTTAAAAAATAATCTTAATGATTTATTTTAGGAAACCTCTATGTGTCTACTAGCTTCTGGAACCCATACCCTGTGAGACAAAAGTCTGTCTTCTTTTTGAGAACAACACTGAAAGTGAGGAATGTATTTAATATACTTCTCACTTCCTGAAATAAAGTTATGCAAAAAAGAAAACATTATGTAATTTACAATGAGCGTTCTAAAAATTAGTAGTATTTTAAGTCATATTTGAAAATTTGAAACTCATTTATTGTTTGATTTTTCTACTATTTAGTTGTGAATTCTAATGTAGTTTCATTGCCCTGGCAATATAACTCATATATTTGATGTCATAAGTAATTGATGAAATATGCCCCAATTGAACCACATTTTAAAATATCATATATATGTATATATATGCATATATATAATTTATATGTACATCCAGAATTTGTTTTTAAGAAAATCTATCTTGAAATTACCTATATATTTATTCTACATTTTTATCTATCTATCATCTATCTATTTATTGTTTACTATGTGAGTAGAAGTAATGTTAGAGGTTATTAACATGTATTAAATTTAAAAAGTGAAAATATGAGCAGTTACATTTATACATAAAAATACTCCAAATTAAAATAAAACTGGAATATGAAATAGAAATAATTGAAAAAATAAACATAGAATAGGGAGGGTACTGTTAGTAGTGTTGTTACACATTTAATTCTTTATTTCTTGGAAGATAAATAAAAATAAATGCAAAAATTAATGATTTAAGTAGTTTTTAGTAACTTTGAAGACAACATACTTACCTAAAATAAAACTTTGTATGCATAATTACAATGATATATTCATAGGAAAATATCTTTAACATCTTCCTTGAATAAATAAAGCATCAGTTTTCCTAAGGCTGTTTTTAACTTTGATGAATTCTGGATCCATAATCCCAATAACAATAATATAGAAAGATAATAACTTCTAGATATGCAACTTTCTTCTCTGGTGGATTCCTTCAAACCTTAGATCTAAATCAGTTCTTAAATTTTGGTGTATATAACAATTAAGAGCTTTCTTCTTCAATACAAAACTGAGTTCCATCAATTATTTTTTTCACAAATGTTTGATGGGAAGGGGAAACTAATTTTTAGTAGTCTTCCCAGGTAGTGTTAATACAAGTAGTCCCTGAATGTCACTTAAAATAAAAATATCCCATAGGAAGTGTTGTATTATTTCTCTCCCAAACAAACCTCCATAAATGTAACTGCTCTCAGCTGAGTTTTAGTATTTTGAAAAAAAAAGTATGAAAATTCAAAATCTAATAATACAAAAACATTACATTAGTAAGTACATCACTAGTATAATTCATGGAATACATTGTTTAAAAAAATGAATGCCTCTTTCATTTCCCATCTTTTCCTGTTTTTGGTAGTAATAACAGAATATTTTTGTGTATCAGGTCATTCTTTTTCTGTATTTATGTGCATGTGTTTATTTGGGGCATGACTTTTAAATATTATTTTATATATATATAAAGTATCTTATTTCACATTTTGTAGATATATTTTCATATCAACAAATTATTTTAGTAATATGTGTTTCATTATAAATAGCTGCTTATTGAGATACCCTAGTCTGAATATAACGTGATTAAACAGTTTTTTGTTTATAGCTTCTGATGCCGCTATCAAAAACACTTTTTTTTCTTTTTATTATTATAAACAATAAAGTAATCTTATCGTATTAATGCATCTATATTGAATTATTTTCAAGTAGAAGTTCTAGAAGTAAAACTGCTGAGCCAAAGGTTATGCACATTTTATATTTAATAGTTACTGCCAAATTGGCCTTTAAAAATATATGCTCCTATCAATATTGTATGAGTGTTCTCATTTCCCCAAATTTCCCTGCAATAGTTATTATAATCATTTTATTTTTTGCCAATCTCATTGTTGCATCAATATTTATTTTCTTGATTTTTGGTGAAATTGAGCAGCACTTCATATGTTTAAAGTCATTTAAATAGGGGCATCTGGATGGATCAGTTGGTTAAGTGTCTGCCTTTGGCTTAGGTCATGATCCCGGGGTCCTGGGATCGAGTCCTGCATCTGGCTTAGGGAGCCTGCTTCTCCCTCTCCTCCCTGCTCGTGCTGTCTCTCACTGTCTCTGTCTCTCTCTCAAATAAATAATAAATAAAACCTTTAAAAAATAGTTATTTAAATAATTTTGTAGAATAATATATTTGTACTTACAGTTTTTCTACAAAATGCTTTATATTTTATTTATTCATTTGTCTGTTCTTTATAAATGTTGAAAATTAATCCCCAATCAGTTGTCAATATTTAAAAATTCTTTCTCCCTGTCTCCTAACATTATTCATGATAATTCCAAAATAAATCCCATTGAAATTTTAATTGATATTTTACTGAATGTATAGGTTTATTGGGGGGGAGAATTAATGTCCTTTTAATATTATATCTGTGCATTTAAAGAATTACCTACCTATTTGGGTCTTCATATATATATTTCTCAAATGGATTTTATAGTTTCACTTAAATGAGATGGACACCACTGTTAGGTATATTCCAATATATTTTATAATCATTATTGCTAACATGAATGGGATATTTAGTATATGTCATTTGTACTTTTAAAAAATAATTATTATTTTTTTTATTTGACAGAGAAAGATCACAAGTAGGCAGAGAGGCAGGCAGAGAGAGAGGGGGAAGCAGGCTCCCTGCTTGGAGCAGAGAGCCCAACTCAGGGCTCGATCCCAGGACCCTGAGATCATGACCTGATCATGTTCTGAAGGAAGAGGCTTCACCCACTGAGCCATACAGGCACCCTCATTTATACTTTTTAAAAAAAATATTTTATTTATTTATTTGACAGAGAGAGACACAGAGAAGAAACACAAGCAGGGGGAGTGGGAGAAGGAGAGGTAGGTTTCCCACTGAGCAGGAAGCCTGATGCTGGGGCTCCTCGATCCCAGGACCCTGGGATCATGATCTGAGCCAAAGGCAGAGGCTTAATGACTGAACCATCCAGGCACCCCTCATTTATACTTTTTAATTGTGGTGATGGAGAGAGTTGATGAATTTCACATATTTACTGTTACTAAGAGAGACTGTACATAGATGTTTAAGAGCCTGTCTGCAGATCAAGCTGCCTTGGATTACATCCTGTTGGGCTTGCTCTCTTGATATATATCCTTGGACATATTAGCATAGCCAACCTAATCCTCAGTTTCACTCTCTGTAAAATTAAGTTATACACAGAATCAGGTTTCCCAGAATATGTACTTCAATATGTTGCTAATATTTTATCCTTAGAGATGATGTTTTCTATAGGTTTTTACAGATACTATTTAAGAAGAAAATTAAATAGCCTTTAATTGCTAGCTTGCCAAATATTTTATTTGTTTTTAGTTATGTTTATGATATTTGCTTAGATTTGCCTGGCTAAAAATCTGAATCCCTATATTTTACATATGCTGGGATGTCTAATACAGACAAATTGCCTTTATTTTTAAAAATAAAATAGAACTATTGCATTCTTTGGGAAGATGTGTTTTGTATATATTTGAGAAATATTGAAAATTTATGATTAATTCTTGACTTTATTCTTTTTCAAAAACTGAGAATTAAGCAAACAATAAGTCTTTGTTCTGCTTCCTTAATTTAATTTAGTCACCGTAAAGATACATTGAGATTTTCATTTTGATATGCATGATATTATTCAGGTTATAGGTTCCATAATATATACCCTTATTTAATCTTTACAACAACTTATGAGATGGATACTATTCATAGCTTTTTTAGGTTGGCCTCTAATGGGCTATAAATCTCTTTTCCCTACACTCCTACAAATTCCAGTCTTATATAAAAGAGGTATTTATGTGAAGGACAAGAAGAAATTCTGAGGCCTGTGAGAGAGATTTATATGTGATTGGAATACAAAAGAGTTTCTACACTCCTAGGAAACCCAGATCATTCCATAACCACAGCAACATGGGAACAGATAACGATCTAAACCCAGTCAACTTGAATGAGTAAAAACCTTTTAACCAACCAAACAATTAGTGGTAGACTCTTGGTTTTAAAATCATTAAACCTCATTCCAATTAAAAAGCCTCTGGCTATAGATCAATCAACCAGCAAAATAATCATGCTTCTTTTACATCAATACTTTTACACTTCTGAGAGTCCTCCAATCCCCATTCTCCATTATTCCTCAAAACCACATACTGGATCAGTCATCAGCTCTCAGAAAGGCTGTGTGGTTCCTTGGGTATAGCTTTGTAAGTACAGTTTTTGTTTTTGTTTTTGTTTTTTAAATCTGAAGACAAGAGAGATGAGTTATCTACCCAATAGGTAAGTAGATGCTTCCATCCTAAAGGCAACAAACAGAAAAAATTAGGAGCTGCTGATCCACAACAATTATGAAATCTGACGGGCTCATGTTGCCAGTCCCCGGATTAAGTTCTAGCCTTATTGCCTAGCAATGAGTCTCTGTGGCCCTTGGGTTGCTTCTTGGCCTTTGGTCCTGCCTTTATGGGCATCTTTGTCCCCAATAAAAACTAGCAGGTATTTGCAGCTGAGAAGTATGTTCAGCCAATTTCTAGTCTATAATACTTTGAGTCCAATGTCTCTATCTGTTCATTTTACTTTAAGCTGGACTTTCTGCTTTCTCCTAATCATTGGGAGGAAATGAGTATATCTTGCATGTGAAAGGCATAAAATTTGTGGTAAGAAGGAAAACTGGCAGATTTTGTTTTCCAAAAGTGGCTGCACAAATATGTATTCTATGCACTAGTCTCCAATTTGACTTTCAAAATGACTTTGACATTCCTCCATTGAGATGCGATCTATGTTTCCTCTTCTTAAGTCTGACAAAATCTTTACAACTGCCTTAATCCCTATAAGTTCAGCAGAAGTCATGATTTGTGAATATAAAAGCTTGGTCATAAAAGGTACTGCAGCTCTTACTTTGGACTTTTGGCTCACTCACTCTGGGGGAATCCAGCTGCCATACAATTAGACTCCTCAAGCACCCCCTTGGTGAGATCCAAATACAGAGGTATTGAGTCTCAACAAAAGCTGGCCTCAAATTTCCAGAAATTTGAGGGAGCTAATTTGGAAGAGAATTTCCCAGCCCAATCAAAACTTCTGATGACTGCAGTACCCTCTATAACAATGCAAATTCATGACATGACGGATCTCAAATAAAAACTGCCTAACAAAGGCCTTCCTAGATTTTGATTAACTATTAGGGAGAGCATAAAATTTTATATTTAAGGCACTGTATTCTATAGTAATTGTTTTACTACTTTAACAAGAATATTCATTTAAAACATAAAACAAATAAATTTAAAAAGATGGAAATCATAGCATGCATCTTTTCTGACCACAATGATATGAAACTAGAAATCAAGCACAAGAAAAAATCTGGAAAGAGCACAACACAAATACATGGATGTTAATTAGCAGGCTACTAAATAGTGAATAGTCAATCAAGAAATCAAGGAGAAATTAAAAAAAAAAAACAACTACAAGACAAATGAAAAGGAAAACTCAATGGTCCAAATGCTTTGGGATGCACCAAAAGCCATTCTAAGAGGGAAGTTTATAGTAATAGAGGCCAACCTTAAGATACAAGAAAAATCTCAACCAAACAATCTAACTTTATACCAAAAGGAACTGGAAAAAATAATAAAACTTAAATCTAGTAGAAGGAAATAGTTAATAAAGATTAGGGCAGAAATAAAAGAAATAAAAGCTAAAAATCAATAGAACAGATTAAGAAAACCAGGAGCTCATTCTCTGAAAATAATAAACAAAATTGATAAAGCTTTAGCTAGACTCATCAAGAAAAACAGAGGACTCAAATAAAAAATCAGAAATAAAAAGGAGAGAGGGACCTGGGTGGTTCAGATGGTTAAATGATTGTCTTTAGCTCAGGTCATGATCTCCATGTCCTGGGATTGAGCCCCATGTTGGGGGGAAATCTGCTTCTCCCTCTTCCCCTGCCTCACCTGCCCATGCTCTCTCTGTCTCTCTCAAATGAATGAAAAAAAAAAAAAGAAAGAAAAAAAAAAAGAAAAAAAATTTAAAAAAAGATAAGAGAAACGAAAGAGATGAAATAACAATCAACCTCAAAGAAATACAAAATATTATAAGGAATATTATGAAAAATTATATGTCAACAAATTGGACAACCTAGAAGAAACAGATAGATTCCAAAACTGTATTGGGAAGAAATAGAAAATTTGAATAGACCTATTACTAGCAATGAAATTGAATCAGTAATCAGAAAACTCCCAGCAAACAAAAGTCCAGGACCAGAAGGTGTCACCAGTGAATTCTACCAAACATTTAAAGAGTTAATACCTATTCTTCTCAAAGTATTCCAAAAAACAAAGGAAGGAAAACTGCCAAAATTCATTCTATGAAGCCAACATCACCCTGATGTCAAAACTAGATAAAGAAACCACAAAAAAGAAGAGAACTACAAACCAGTGTCTCTGATGAACATACAAAAATTCTCAACAAAATATTAGCAAATCCAATTCAGCAATATACTAAAAAAATCATCCACCATAATCAAGTAGGATTTATTCCAGGATTCAAGGATGACTCAATTTTATAAAATCAAATAAAGATACATAAAAATAATTTAATTGGAATAAAAATCAATTCAAGAAAAGGGAAACTTCAAATATGTTTCCATGATACTCAAGAAAATGCGAAAAATAAAGCCTCATTGAAGCAAAATCTCCAAGTGTTTTTCAGGACATACATAAGCATGATAGAAGATGAAAAGTTAGTTTGAATGCTTCAAAATTTGTATAAAACATGAAAAATTACAGAAAATAATATCAGCATTCAAAGTATTAAAAATCGTAGCTCATGGCTGAAAACTGAATCAAAACTAGGATAATACTATCCAAAAATAAAAGAAAAACAAGATAATCGAAAATGAAAAAAAATACTATAGCATGAAAGTCAAAGACTATCCAGATTTTTGAAAAATCATTTTCTCCCAAGAAAAGTGCAGAACAATAGCATTAAACAGTGAATAAATTCAAATATATATTTGAAAAAAAAAGAGTATGTTGTTGCAATTTATGTATTTGCTTTGTTTTATGTTCTTTTCAGTTACCTCTTGAGTTAGAATCTGGTCATCTATTTAAATATTAAATTTATTATTTTATAAGGTTTTTATTGTTTGTATTATATTTTATGACCCATGCAATATCTAAGGAAAATATAATTCTTATACCATATCACATAATACTTTTCCATATTATAAATGTAATTTATGTAACAACTCATAAATACACTAAATATTAATCATGTAGTAGGTGTATTGATCATACTGAAATTGTTTTATATTATTTAAAACTGTTGTGGTGATTATTGGCAAAATCTTTTGAGGTGTTTCTGTGGGTTCAACATGTAATATTATTAGTCCTACTTAACACATAAAATATAGAATCCTTCCTCCTTAAATTTTGCTATTCAACACATTTTTTAAAAATTAGATTATATTGAGATACAGACATATGCTGTTCAGTGTTTATTGGAAACACATAAAAAGGAAGATATTAAAAATTAATAACAATATAAAAAAGTCCAACTTTTTAAAAAACTTAACTTCAATGTAATCTCCATACCCACATACAAAAGGAATTCAGACATTCAAAAAATTATCACGAAAATAATAAAACTAATTAATATAAAAACTCAACACATTTAAATCAAAGAGAACATTAAAAACTAATACAGACACTAGAAAATGTTAACATTAACATAACCATTATATTTAGAACCATAGTTACATTGTTATTAGCAATGTACAAAGAAAAAAACTTCTGGCCTTATTGCATTTATATTCGTATTTCAAAGAAAAAGTGAAAATAAATGATTTTAACACTTAAATATATTAAATAAAACACATAGCAAATAAAGCATAGGCACATTAGAATGCTTATATTATATATAAATACAAAATAATAAATCAGAAATTAAGTCTAAAAAGTTAAAATTCAAATACATAATAGAAACCAGTGTGATAAGGCACTAATATATTTGATAAAGGGAAAATGATATCAAGAATACCATTGAAAAATATGAAAACACATACACAGATAAAAGAATAAACTGAATATTTTCTGTTGGTATTTTACTCCCAATTATGCATTAAATATTTGGAAACCATGAAAAATGATGTGTTTCTGAGAAAGTATAGTTTATGAAGATGACAATAGAAGTAATGAAAACCTGAGACACAAATCATTCTGAAAACTTGAGACGTTTTAAAGAATGCCTTTCCCTGCTCATACTCCCCCAAACTGGTCTAGGCTCAGATGCGTCAGGGGTGAACTCTATAAGAACTTGAATAAATGTATTATTTAGTTGCTATTAAAATGCTCCCTAGCATAGACCGTAAAGATAACTGTAGTGATATTAATCCATAGGGTGCCAAATTCAATATGTAAATATATTAATGCATAATAAATAGGTGCTTTTTAACTTAAATGATAAAAGTAACACAACACATATTTTAAGTTTTTGAAATAAGTATTATAATACCCAAGTTTTTGTTGAAAAAATGAAGGGTGAGAACATCTAGAGATTTTGAAAAAGAATGGTAATATGAAGATTTAATCTTCATAAGAATTAAAATACCTTTTAATATTAGGATGCTTAAACTTGTGGAGTTGAGGAATAAATAATCATAGCAATAAAGCAATGTTAAAAGTATTGAATAACCATGGGAGTTTATGCTAAAAGTCGTATTTCAAAATAACAGATTGAGAATACATGACTCACTACATCATTTTGGATGTAGTTATTTTGAAAAATAAATAAAACCAAATATCTACATAAATCTATTATTAGAAAGAATCAATGACCTAATCTTAATGACCCATTAAAATATGAAAAATACAATGCCAAATACATTGATAACATTGTAAAGGAAGTTCTTTCAAATAATGAAATGAGTCCCAGAAGGTATCAACGGAAGGACAATGAAACTGGAAATATAACATTAAAAAAAAATATGTGGAGTAAAAAGGGAAAAAGAAGCTTAAACAAAAGTTCTTATACACATATACACACGCACATACACACAAAACACACATTTATAAAATATAAGAACAGAACCTATCATATATACATACACATATACGTATATACATACACACACATATATACATTCACATGTATATAAATATACACACATAATGCATGTATATAAAATTTAAGAACACACACTTTTATATATTCATACACACATATATGTGTAAAAACAACACATATTAAGTGTTTAAATTACAAATTTATTGTAATAGTAAGTTAACAGTAATAGGAAAACTTTTTCTTATTAAACTAATGAGAAATATTTATTGAAATGGATATAAGAAATATTTCACATCTATATATTCTCACACATAAACATACATATATACATATGCACTCAAAATAGTGAATGAGACAGAAATAGATTTCAGTCCTTTTTTGAGGCAAATATATTTCATATTCCCTGAAGATGGGATGGCCATGTGACTTCTATGGGCAATAAATTGTGAGTGGTTGTCAGTGTATTCCTAAAACATATTTTTCAAACAATTTTAGCATCACTTGATATATATACTTTGAACTTAGTTTTCAAATTGATTTCTAAAGAGGTTGCATAGATTTACATCTGATCAGTAGTACCTCAAGAGTTCCTTAAAGTAGAAGCATTTAAGGGGTGCCTGGGTGACTTAGTCAATTAAGCGTCTGCCTTCTGCTCAGGTCATGATCCCAGGGTCCTGGGATTGAGCCCATGTTGGGATCCCTGCTTGGCAGGGGAGTCTGCTTTTCCCTCTGCCTTTTCCCCTCCCCCTGCTCATGCTCTCTCTTTTTCTCTCAAATAAATAAATAAAATCTTTTTAAAAAGTAGAAGCATTTAAGATCTTGTATATATAGGGGCGCCTGGGTGGCTCAGTGTGTTAGGGCCTTTGCCTTCGTCTCAGGTCATGATCCCAGAGTCCTGGGATCCAGCCCGCGTCGGGCTCTCTGATCAGCAGGGAACCTGCTTCCTCCTCTCTCTCTGCCCGCCTCTATGCCTAAATAAAATCTTTAAAAAAGATTTTTTAATAAATCTTTAAGGGAGCTTGCTTGGGATTCTCTCTCTCCCTCTCCCTCTGCCCCTTCCCTGCTCATGCTCTCTCTCTCATAAAAAGAAAAAGAAAAGAAAAGAAACACTTCACCGAGTCAGGGGATGTAATGTAAATCATGGTGACCTGCACATAAAACCTGGCACCAAGTGTAGCCTTTCGGGACCACGTGTGTGTGAAGACAGGTATGGCCCCTGCACCGGAACGCTGTGCGGCAGCTGACAGCTCCGAGGGGAGCGGCTCTGACGGTGGCTGACGATGCCCCACACATTTCTAGAGGTCCTTGGGTTTCTCGCTGAACGAATTTCGTAAATCTTAATCCGGGCTCCGTGGTTTTCCCTAAGAGAAGAGCATTTCTCTCCTGCCTTCGTCTCCACGTTTTCTGAGTGCTGCGTCCTTGGCAATGTCTTAGGTATGTTGCTTACATTAATAAATTAATAAATAATTAATTAATAAAATCTTTAAAAAAAAAAAGATCTAGTATATAATTCTTGAAATTGTCTTTCACATGATAACATTCCCAGATAACAAATCCTTCAGACTCAGCCCTGGAGGTAAAGTAGAGCCCCCAACCTAATTGCAGCAGACCTGTAACTTGAATTAGAAGGAATTTTTTTTTTTTTTTTTTTCCTACCTGAAATCAAACCCTTGAGATGCTAGGCATGTTTGTACCATAGCATAGCCTAACCTACTCTGACTGAAACTTTGGGTTAGTGGTAAGTCTTATATTAGATAAACCTTTTCTTTTCATTATTTATATACCCTTGAAAAAGTAAAGAAACCCATCTCTCAGTTTTCTTATACTGAATATGTTAAATGCAATTGCTTATATAACACAATTAAATATTCAGAGAGAAAATTGGTATCTCCCTATTCACTTTCAACAAGAGAAAATTAGAAGTTGAATGGATTTCTGACTCATCAGGTCTAATTAAAATACTTCCTCCAGGGCGCCTGGGTGGCTCTGTGGGTTAAAGCCTCTGCCTTCAGCTCAGGTCCTGATCTCAGGGTCCTGGGATCCAGTCCAGCATTGGGCTTTCTGCTCAGAAGGGAGCCTGCTTCCTCCTCTCTCTGCCTGCTTCTCTGCCTACCTGTGATCTCTGTTTGTCAAGTAAATAAATGAAATCTTAAAAAAAATAAATAAATAAAAATAAAAAATAAATAAAATACTTCCTCCATCTTTCTCTCACTATTTTAGGACACATTGTTTTCAGTTATCGTTCACATTTTCCATAGATGTGAATAGGAAATTAAGATTGTTTATTATGTCCTGGGGTTTTTGAATATTCTATTTATTTTAACTCTTATAATAGAGTTATATTTCTTAAGGTTCTATTTGTGACTCTATATTTTTATAATATGAGGATGGAGCAAAAAAAGGTCACTATTAATTTTGAGGAATATTTTTTGTAGACTTTTCTAAAGATTTCTCAATGAGACTGCCTTAAAAAGAAAGATCCAAATCCCACTCATATTTAGACTATAGGGATTGATATATTTATTTTAAAGTATGTTCAGTATAAATAATTAGAGATACTTCTAAATTAATCAATTGAATCTAGCCAAACATATTTTGATTTCTGTTATTGAAAATATTTGTTTCTCTAAAATATTTGTTTCTCTGTTAATATTCTCTGAATATTTGTCTTTAGACAAACCTAAATCAAGTTCTACTTCTCTGCTTTAGTTCATAGAGTGTGCTCATTGAACAATTGTCTTATTGAATGCAAAGGTTCTAAAGGACTGGAGAAATAGTTAGATGGGACAAAAGTTATTCTAAGAGTTTTGACAAGTAACTACTTGTGGGAAACCTCTACAACTTGTTTCATCAGATGATATTTTGAGATCAAAATTGGCCAAAGGAATGGTTTGACCCATGAAAGATTATTAATAACATATTCACACTTGACATCATTCCACTGAACAAGGATGTCAGGATTATCAGGATGTATTACCTTTAGGTGACAATTACTTTCTTACTAGGAGAACTTAATACCGCCCAAGCATTAAAACTTACAAAAATGAAATACAGGAATGTATGGAGAGTTGTATATAATTTAAATTTGAAATTACAAGAATATAACACAATAATAGGTTCATAGATACTTAACCTGATTCACATTTTGATTTATTAATGTTGTTATCATCATTATTATTGTACAGATAATAAGTACTTTAAAACTTACTACTTTTTCAAATATAGACCCCCATACATAATATTTTTGAAATAATTTCTCAATGCTGTCTGTGTGCTATGATAATACATATTTTTAGGGGCAGAGATTCACACAGGGGTTTTATTTTTTGACCTGGGTCTTCCCAAAGTGTATCTTTAAAATATGTGCACTCTAATGGAAAAATGATTTTAAAATATATACCTCAGGAATAGAAATTCAAACGTGCTAAATGAGTAAGTGTTAAAAAGTCTTAGAAAATATTTAGTCCAACTTGAGCCTCACCAGAGCTAGATTAATTATCTTAGTTCTGAATTGATTAATGAATTTGACTTCATTTTTTTTTACTTCATTTTTAATGAAAAATATGCCTGAAATATTTGATAGGTTTTCCCTAGAATGACTAATGGAATATAAAATATACATTCTTATTACTTCATATAGTTTATTCTTCAAAGAGCATTTTAATGCATTTTTCTTGATTAATAACAATGTCCACAAGAAAGACTAGCCCCCAGCACCATACTGCATCATTGCTGACAACTAAAAAATAAAACAAACTCATGAATATTTAATGTTTAATAACAATTTACAAAATTACAATCCGTAATAACAAGAAGGGATTTTGGTATTTGAATCGACTCTCTTGGTACTAATCACGTAGTACAAATGACACTAGAAAATGTATTGAAACAAGATTTTGCAAGTGACTATATCCTAATAAAACTTTCTAAAAAGACAACTGGATTTCAACTAACTTTAAGTAATTCAGGAATGTTGTCTTCAAATGACAGAAACTAATTACCATAGTCTTACTTTTTGGAGCATGATTAGTACCAGAAATGAATGCAAATATTAAAATTGGTCTCAGATGACCTAACCACTAATACAAAATGCAAGGGGCTAATTAGGTTCATTGCATTAAGCATGAAATGAGGATGAAATTCCTCTCTAAAAGTTAAAACTGTCACTATTTAAAAATCCTAATCCTACATTGTAGAACCAGTCCTTGACTAAAAAATGTTTATTTAGTCATGTTATATGGTGAATACTGTGTTAGGCACAGATCTTGTTTTCTAAATTTCAAAATTTAACCAAAGTATATTGCTTAATTTTTGTCAGTTACATATACTCAATAGAATAAAATCATTTTGTACAATAGTATCAAACAGTGAGCTTTTACAAATGCTCAAAATAACTCAAAATGCTCAAAATAAACAAATGCTCAAAACAAAAAATTATTTATATGAAATTGAAATCTTGTTTACTAAGTGCAAATGTTTGCTATGATTAATCATGATGTTAGGTTTCTTACCGAATACCCTGAATATCTTTAGCCTCTTAAAACAGCTCTCCTGTTCTCTAAGTAGCCTAATACACAATTATAAACATCCATTATTGCACTGGACAGTGATATATGCAAAGGATGGTCATTAAAATTTGAAAAATAGGAGCCACAACTTATGATGAAGATATGGAACATAAACATAACATTTTCTCTAATGAAAACATTTTCAAAAAAGGGAAAATAAAAACCATATACTTCTATGATGCTATCAAAGAGCAGTGGAGATAAAGAAGCCTTGAAGAGCTAAATTACAGAGAATAAACCCTCCATAAGGAAGCAGAAAGCTGGTTTTTTTTCAATAAAGGATGTAAGTACATAATGTGTTTATTATGTAGTAGCTATAGCTTTAGAAGTTTCAAGAAGGTAAGTATTTCTCAGGGCCAAGTAATAACCAGAAGAGAAAAAAATGATAAGTCAAATTTCTTCAGAATAAAAACATATTTTCATCAAAGACTCCATTTAGAAAAATGGTAAGAACCAGACTGAGAAAATATTTCTAATAGATTTATCCAATAAGGCACTTGTAATAGAATACATAATTAATCCTAAAAATAAATACTAAATAAACAAATGACCCAATTAAAAATGAGTCAGGATTTAAAGATACTTCACACCTACACACATGTACACACACATGCACACACACATGCACACACACAGGGTATAAGATTCTCCAGTAAGTGCAAAAAGATGAACTTAATTATTCTTCAGATAACTGAATTAAACTACCATGAGATATCATTTATCCATAAGAATGAGAAACAATTAAAAAGTATGATAATACCAATGTTAGCAAGGAATTGGAACAGTTGAAATGATAACACATTGCTGGTGCTTTGTATAACAGCAATACTGCTCTGGAAAAAGGTTTCTTTCTTTCTTTTTTTTTTTTTTTTAAGCGTGAAATATATCTCCTTGATGATCCAGCAATTCCACTCCTTATTTTGTGGGCATAAGAAAACATACGACATGAAAAACCTCATGAATAACAGTTCATAAGAACTGTCTATAGTAGCCAAAACCTACGCAGAACCCAAATGTTCAACAACAGCAGAATGAAAAACACACAGTGTGTTACATTTATTTGATGACATATTACTCAACAATGAAAACACACTGTGGTAGTACACAAAATGTCATGTATGCATCTCAAGGCCATTATGTTGTACAGAAGAAGGCAAACAGAAAAGAAACATAATGTATTACCACATTTTTATGAAGTTAAAAAAGTAATCATAGTGACAAAAATTAAAAAAGGGTTTCCTTTGGAGTTTTGGGGGCGGTGATGCAGAAGCATGGACTGACTAGAAAAAGTCACTAAAGGAACCATCTGGGATGAGAGAAATATTCTATATCTTGATTGGTGGGATGGTAACATGGGCATAGTCATTTAGCAAACTCATCAAAGTGTACATTTAAAATGGATATAGTTTTGGGTATATAAATTATACCTTAATAAAAATGCAAATTATGTTACAGGCTATTGGGACCAGAAAATATTGTCATATCGGCTATAGCACACAGCTATTGAAAATTCATCCCTGGGAGAAATAAATTTACTTGAGTCCAAATAACAGGGCTTTAAAGCTGAAATTCTTTCTCACGTTTATCATTGTGATGGAGGCTGGGGACATAGGGTAAGGGAATGGCAGAGGTGTGAGGAAGACAAGATAGATCAATGTGTTCTCTGAGGAAACTTGGTGCTTTAGCATGGGATTTCCTGGGGAAGTTTAACGCTGAAAGCACCATTGTTAAGTGGAGGTAGGAAGTGAGTCGGAGGCTCTGAGTCGACTTTCTAATATTTTCTGGTAAACAGATGTCAGAGTGTTATTACTTATAATATCATTTAACCTTATGGATCCGACTAAAGTATCCCTTGACATCTACTTGGATGTGAATAACTGTGCTTAATTTTTTCAGAGCCTGTTTTTATTACTCCACTGCCTTGAATATAGTTTGATTCTATGTTCTAAATTCTGTGGGGCCAGAAATGTTCTTATCTAGTAAATAGACTCAAAATTTGTAAGAACAGAATCACAAGTTTAAAAAGGAATAAATTCATGATTTTATTTTATTTATTTTATTTTTTTTAAAGATTTTATTTATTTATTTGACAGACAGAGATTACAAGTAGGCAGAGAGGCAGGCAGGGAGAGAGAGGAGGAAGCAGGCTCTCCACGGAGCAGAAAGCCCGATGTGGGGCTCGATCCCAGGACCCTGGGACCATGACCCCAGCCGAAAGCAGAGGCTTTAACCCACTGAGCCACCCAGGCACCCCAGATTCATGATTTAAAAAAAAATAAACATTCCTTGTTGATTTTGTTGAAAGGAAGTGGTTTGATATATTGTTTATGGGTACTAAAAAATGTACTGATTACACTGTGGATTTTTTTGCAGTAGCTATTGTACAGTAAGATCATCACTAAGTTGAAGCAGGTTTAGTAGAGGCCTTCGCTGGTCTGTTCACATCTCCCAGGACTCCCCAGCTTCAAGCACATCAACTTCCCTCTCATTTTTGGCTTCCAAAGGCAAGGGGTCTAAGGAGGAATTCATGATGATATTATTTCAGCTCTCCTGTTATGTTTATGATAGTCTAAATCCTGATTTCAAGAGCCTTTCAAAGATCTTTTCACTTTCACTAGTGTGAAGTTTTGCTGGGAAAGAATCAGAGACACTGACATGCTTCTTTAAGTCAAGTATTTGGTTTAGAACTTCAAGCACTTTCTCTGGCCACAGAATTCCACTCATCCCAACCGAAGTGTGTGTGCCAAGATATGCACCAAGGAGGTAAGCAATCCCTTTTTAAACCAATGCCTGATGGAATTAATCCTTTGTTAATGTGATGCGTTTGAGGCATTAGCAATTTGCTCCCTAAAGCTCCCTGTAATAATTACCAGAGTTGCTCGCATTGGAATCAGCTCAAAAGGAAACATCCTTTGTTTTTTTCCTGACTTACTTCTTCACTCCTTACCAGTAGACTTGAGCAGCTGAAGATGGTGAGGATGCTGTGACTGGAGCCATATGTCTGTGATCTTGGTTTCGAAAATTACTTAGTTTTGTGGGTTCCTGGTCATATTGATGTCATAGCTGAGGTGCACAAGATCATGGGTTTTATGGCATTAAATCTTGGGTTGGTTTGTTATGCGGCTACAGACTACTGGAACAAGTGGGAAGGTCTCCACTTTCTGACACCAGTATAATGGATCACTGTGGTATTCTACAGATTTCTCCTGGTTGAAAGGTGGAGAATAAAATATCCATGGGACAACTCAGTGCGTGTGTAATGCTCTCCTTTCCATGATAATTTGAACAATTGCCAGCCTCAAGATTTAAGAAATTTCTTCAACAGATCTGCATACTTGGTTCCAGAGGCTATTAATCTATTAATCTTTGAAAGTAAAGATAAAACATCTTGCACAGAAGCTGATATTCAAGCTATAAATTGAATAAGTTGAAAGTCAAACACTATCATTTACCATTTGCCATCTGTTTCTTTTTTGGTTTTTATTTATTTAAATATTTTAGAAGCTAAGCTCATTAATTGACTAGGAATATAATAGGGATGACCACCCCTCAGTTATTTAAAATTTTGATAGTGGCACTTACCCTTACAATTTCACCTCAGATGTGGTGTTTATTCTGGTTTAATAAATATATAATATGTAAATAAATATCATTACTTATAATGTATTACTTATAATAAATAAGAGAGTTGTATGGGGTTCTTCTGATTATTTTTATCATAATAGTTCTTAGCCTTTTTTAGTCAAAGGATGTGAGGAGGATTCTGTTAGCTGTCAATAATGCACTTCAATTATATATCCAGGGACTGAAGAAATGAACACATGATGAGTTTTCTGTGGAGCAAAATTGGAAAATTGGTATATGGAAGCCAATTCAAAGCTTGTCTTCAACAGGTCATCAAAGGGCTGGGGTTTTTTGTTTGTTTGTTTGTTTTGTTTTTGTTGTTGTTTTTGTTCCCCCCCCCCCTTTCAGTTGTATTCAGTTATGCAGGCAAAATGAGGGTAGCAGTGAAGTGCTAGTACTGACCATGGGAGGTGAAACCCAACAATCTTATTTTGTAGCATTTTTTGGATCAATTCCATGGTGTAGATACACCCACCATGGCTTATTTTAAGATATCAGCATGGCAATATTGAAGTGAGAAGAGCTGATAATCTTTTGAGAGTGGTTATAAACTGGCACCATCACCTCATTGTTTAGAAGGATGATTATTGCATATACTTTTTATAGTAATGTAGAACCTGTTCTCAAAAGAACCCAGCTTCCCCTACAAGTGACAAACTAGGTCTGGAAACTGCTTCGATTTGGAATCTGGGTGAAAAATTATTTTTCCATTAGAGCTGCTGGTATCAGTCTTCAGCTTGTAAGAGTTTGGTCTTTCTTGGCCGTACGTCATTGTTGTCTATACATCTATCTTCCCTCCTAGTGATACCAATGTCCCATTATGTATTGCTTCATATTCTATTGCCATACATAATCCTGTTGAACCACTCACTTGTATGTTCCTGACAGGTCATCTGCATCTTCCAGGAAATGTAGCCACCTGGTGTTTTTTTCAGTCTCTGACACTAAACCTGCTTTAAAATGCCCATCTCTCTAAACATTTTGACCCTTGCTAAATACTCCCTCAAAGCAGTTCAGTAATGTTGACCTAATTGGCTGTAGCTATGTCATGTTAAAGTTTCAAATATTCATTATAGTAGTATATCAAACCAGCTCCCAGTGTCAGAATATTGAATCTTGAGTCACAGACGTCTCCTCCCCATAACATCAAAGTTTTCCCTTTTAAGCCTAAGTGTGTGCCCTCTTTAGTCCAGTCTCCTCAAATACATCCTCAAGTTATCCTGGTCCTGATCAATATATAGGTTGTCTAAATCCTGACAGTTGGTTTTTCTTTTTGTAATGTTAGTGCCTGACTGAAGTTTTGATTGCTGAGACACTCACTTTAAAGATGGCTGTCTTGAATAAACACCTTGCCAGCTACAGGACTCTATGAAAGAGCCAGACTATGTGTCCCTTCCCCTCACCCCCTCCTCCCAGCCCAGACTCCTGCTTTCCCTCTCTTTCTGCCTGCCTCTCTGCCTACTTGTGATCTCTCTGTCAAATAAATAAATAAGATCTTAAAAAAAAAAAAAAGAAAGAAAGAAAATACTAAGAGTACACTTATTTTGATGAGCACTGAGTAATGTATAGACTCATTAGATCATTATATTGTACACTGAAACTAATGTAACACTATATATTAAATATCCTTGAATAAAAAAATAAAGAAAAATAAAATTCTTTTTTCTTAACTTTTACTTATTGCTTCCTTGGTGCTCTTTTCCAGTTTATGAAGGTCTGAACTGCCTTTATTATTATCCTTCTCTCTAAAGAACTTATTTTAGGGGTTCTTGGGTGGCTCAGTAGTTAAGCATCTGCCTTCAGCTTAGGTCATGATCCCAGGATCCTGGGATTTAGCTCCACGTCGGGCTCCCTCCTTGGCGAGGAACCTGCTTCTCCCTTTCCCTCTGTGCTCCCCTTGTCTGTGTTCTCTCACTCTCTCTGTCAAATAAATAAATAAAATCTTAAAAAACAAAACAAAAAAACTACTTTTAACATTTCTCACAGGGCTGGTGCACTGACAACAAATTCCCTTAATTTTTGTTTGTCTGAGAAAATCTGTATTTATCCTTCACAATTTTTTTTTGGAACATGCAGAGTTCTTGGTTTATTTTGTTTCCTCTCAATACTTTAAATATTTCACCCCACTCTCTTCTTGCTTGCATGATTTCAGAGGAAAAGGAAAAAGTAATTCTTCTCTTTGTTCCTCTATATGGGAGATGTTTGTAAAATCTCTGACTTCTTTCAGGATATTTTTTTATCTTTAATTTTCTTTAGTTTCAAAATGAGACATTTGGGTGGCTTTTTGCTTGTTTATTTGTTTGTTTGTTTGGGGCTTATTTTGCATTTAGTCTACCTGGTGTTTCTGGGCTTCTTACATGTATGTCTTGGTATCTGATAATTTGAGAAAATTCTCAGTTAAGTTTTCAAATATTTCTTCTTTCCTTTCTTTCTTCTCCTTTGATATTTCCATTATGCATTCAGTCTACCTTTTGTAGTTCTCCCACTGACCTTGGATTTTCTGTTCTGATTTTCACAGTCTCAGTTCTCTTCGCTTTTCAGTTTTAGGGATTCTATTGATATACCGTCTACTGCAGAGATTTTTTTCCTCAGCTACATAGAGTCTATTAGTAAGCCCATTAAAAAAAATTATTTACTTCTGTCACAGGGCTTTTTTATTTCTAGCTTTTTTTTTTAATGTTCTTTCTTAGGATTTCCGTCTCTCTGCTTACACTATCCATCTGTTTTTGCATATTGTCTATTTCATCCATTAGATGTTAATGTTAATAGCATGTTAATCATGGTTGTTTTAAATTCCTACTTTGATAATTTGAATATCCTTGACATGTCTGTCTCTGATGCTTGTTCTATTTTTTCAATTTGTGGGGGTTTGTCCTTTGGTTTGCCTTGCAATTTTTTTTTTCTTGATAACAAGATATGATGTGTTGGGTAAAAATAACTGCTAATAAATAGTAATGTATGGTGCTGTGTAAAAAGGGGAAGTGTTCGATATTCCTATGATTAGCTATCAGTCGTTTAGTGAGGTTATGCCTCTGGATTATGAATTTCATGAGTTTCTCAATTATTTTTCCTCCCCCTTAAGTAGGAGGATGGCTAGAGTGGGTGGGAATTTCTAGTGATTAATTCATCAATTACTGTTGAGATTTTCCTAACCTCACACAGTTTCTGCAATGGTTTTCACTCGTAAACCCACTTTTGTAAACTGTGATTCCCTTTATCTTGTCCATCTCTCCAGTCTTGTTGGTAGGGATTGCTCTGTGTCCTTCCCTCTCTTGTGGATCCAAGAAAAGTTATTGATTTTTCACTCTGCTCATCTTTTTCCTCATTTTTAGGACAGAGTGGCAACTTCCATGTTTCTTTCCTTTAAAACAGGAAAAAGGGAATTATTTCAAGTTGCCTAACATTGCAGAATTTTAGCCAAACAGTGACTTAATCTTAGGGCAAAATATTATCCAATAGCAAAGGTTTTGAAAGAGACCTTTCTCATTGTCATACTGAGAATAAACTATCAGGTAGCAAGAGTAGAAGCCAGAAGATCAGTTAGGAGGTTACTTCCTATAATCCAAGACAGAATAGATGTGGTTTGAATGACATTTGAAACTCTGAAGGTAGTTAGAATAGAATAAATTAGGAGAAGGGTTTTGAGAAAATATATTTTTCAAAAGTAACTGGAAGGAAAAAAATCATCTTGATGAAATTAGGAGTCATCAGGTTTAGATGGTTTTTAAACATATAATACTAGTAAAATCACCAAAAATTAAGTGTAATTAGAGAAGTGACCAGTAGCAATGAACTGAGACATGGGGATATTTAAAAGAAGAATAAAAAAGCTGAAAAGAAGATTAGGAATTTATAAAGCAGAATAAGATTTGCTGTCAGTTAAATGAGAGGAAATATAAGAAAAGTTGTGTCAAACATTTTAAATGGCATCAGATACTGAAAAAATTACATTGGGAAATAATTAGTTATTATCTTAAAAAGTGAGCATTCACAAATTCTTAGATCTGACATTATCCTTCCCAGATGTATTTGAAAGACAAAGTCTTGTATATGTATTCCAGAATATTTATATACAAATGCAAAAGCTGGGATTGTTTAAAATAATATAAATCTCGGGACGCCTGGGTGGCTCAGTTGGTTAAGCCGCAGCCTTCGGCTCAGGTCATGATTCTAGCATCCTGGGATCCAGTTCCGCATTGGGCTCCTTGCTCAGCAGGGAGCCTGCTTCTCTCTCTGCCTCTGTCTGCCACTCTGTCTGCCTGTGCTCTCTCTCTCTGAAAAAAAAAAAAAAATAATAATAATAAAAAACAAATAAATAAAATAATGTAAATCTCAAATAACCCAAAATAACATTGAAAAAATTAGATAAATACTTTTTACTTATCCAATAAAATATTATCCAATAGTAAAGGTGCATAAATTACTGTTATACAGAAAATATTGATCAATGTTTTCAATGTGGTAAGCCAAAATAAACTTTAGAACATAATAACATTTTGAATGATATCCTTTTTAATAAAATTTAAAGTATCAAAATTGAGCCATACAGTTTTTAGAATGTGTGTGTGCAAATGTATGTATATCTAAATAAAAGAAAGGAAATAACAAAGCAAAATCAGTATAGTCATTTCCTTTGGGTGAAGAGGGCAGAAAAAGAAACTCTTATATAATTCAAGTTATTATCAATATTCTAGTTCTCAAATACAGTACTGGTTTTATGAATGTTTAATGTATTGTTAAAATGAATTAATTAACAAATACATGGTATGTAAGAAGGCATGAATAAACCAATAATAAGAATGCATGTGATGATTGGATAATGAGAACATTCTCCTATAATTGCCCTTTCCCAGCAAAATAAGATGTAGAGTCCCAGCAAAATAAGATGTCCCAGTAAAATAAGATGTAGAGTCATTCATCAGCTGAGAGGAAGGAGAGGTGCTGTCAGAGACTGCAAGAGAGAGCAGAGATATGGAATAATTTTACTGTAACATGATGGATGAAATCATTTTGAACTCTTGTAGGATTTCCACCCACTACTTAAAGACAACTCTGAGTTTGTGGTCATCACTTTAAAATGAGACATATCAGCATGGTTTTGTGTGTGTGTGTGTGTGTTCGTGTTTTCTCAAGTGCTAGTTCTCAAGGCCGTAAAAGCAGAGAGAGAGAGAGAGAGAGAGAGAGAGAATTTTAACCAGATTTAGAATTTAAACTAATAAGAAAGAAAAAATAGTGTCAACATTACTGAAATGAATTCATGAGATAATGAGCCATGAAATACAAGGTGAATAAGAAGGAAGTAAGGTTATGAAAAGCCAAGGAACAGTGTATTATAAACATGAAAACATGAAACATTGTAAACATGAGAAATTCTAGCAGATGTTTTGGGATTGGAGTACAAAAGAAACAGGGAACCGTGTGGTTTCAAGAGAGTGAGGGTAATCTTTAAACCTTGAATCTTTGAACTGATACAGGGTAGCACTGGGAATGATCATATATAACACTAGGTAGTACTTATGGGTTGGGAGGAATGTTTTGTGCAATATAACATGATTTCTGTCAATATAGACCAGCAAATTAAAGGCTAAATAGAGTAAATAATAGCTTATTATTTAGAAATAAAAATTTATTTCCAAAATATCATTATATTTTGCATTACTTTGTTTTGTTGTTGTGTGTTTCAAGTTTTTATTTAAGTTCTAGTTAGCATATAGTGTAATATTGCTTTCAGGAGTAGAATTTAGTGATTCACCACTTAATATAACACCCAGTGCTCAACACAAGTGCCCTCATAATACCCTCACCCATTTAGCCAATCTTCCTGTCCAACTTCCTTCAAGCAATCCTCAGTTTGTTCTTTATAGTTAAGAGTCTATTTTTTTTCCCTTTCTTTGTAGATGAGAAAGAAAGAACACTGTGTAAAATTGTGATAGGTCAACAAGACTACATATTCCCAAGCATTTCACATGCCCACATATTTTTATATACCTCTATAAGTCAATCAAATGTTCCTATTTAAAGCTGATTAAACTAACATTTTCAGCACTGTCTATGGCATGAAAAAAATCAATGTTAGAAAGTTTATAAGTACAATTTTTCCAGAAAGAGTATTTAATATGTATATTTGTCTTCCTTATTAATTGCTGTTAATTACATTTGGTTTTATTTAGTTCATGAATTTTTGAAAATTTTATTTACTCTCAATTATTATTTTATTTTGTTGCAATTTATATATTTTGGAAGACACCTTATAGTCTTTGTGGAAATGAGCAAGTAAAAATAAAACTTTTTATGTTTGCTTGAGTGATTCACTTTTCAAAAAGATGTTATTACCAAAGATAATGTATTTTATGCAAACTTACCAGAAAGCAACTGTTCAGTGAATAACAATATTATAGCAATTTACTGGTAAGTGTACTTAATCTTTAATATAACTTGATATTTCATTGAAGGGAACGTACTTTTTAAAAAATTATCACTGTGACAATAACCAAACAATCTTTGATTTCTTTTTTACTGTACCTTGTGATAAAATTGTGTTTACCAAAGGCAACAATTGATTAACAAGAAAAGAGTTTTAACAAAGGCTTAGAAAATTTTTTCTGAAAATTCATATAATTTAGTATTTAGGGTAACTTGTAGAATATTGTGTCATTTTTGTATTATGGTTGTTATGGTATTCTTATTAAACACTGACAAATATTAGTTTAGAAAATATAATGATTAATAATTACTATAGATCATTTAATATCTAACACACAAATGTGAAATTGTAATTAGACATAACTAAGATTTAAATTACAAATAAAAACTATCAAATGAGTATATTTTTACAGGATTTTTAAGCTTCCAACAAGTACATTTTTAACAAATACTCTCTGAGTAATATCTAAAGGTGTAAAGTAAAAAAAAAAAGTAGGTTTAATAATTTTCTTAAGGCAAGAAATACATTTTATTTCCAAATTTTAGTTGGAATATTCCTAGAAATTTTTAAGCTTTCCTCACTTAAAAATGTACTTCACAACTTTTTTTGATATTGTTAAAAATGGAAATATATATTATGGAACCTATCCTTTATATACTTTATGAAAGAGTCAAATAATATACCTTAAATTGTGGATTCATTTTCAAAGTGACCTTCAAAAAGTGGGCAATACATTTTTCCCATGAATGTGACTGTCAAAGTCCATTTTCTCCTTGTTCTCTCATTTTCACATTTGCATTTTCCTAATTACTGTGAGCTGGACAGTCATTTTAAGTATTTATGTACTATTGGCGTTTTTTCTTTGTGAAATGCCTTTTAGACTCAGCATTTTAATGGGTTGCTTTTTACTTATTGATTCATATTTTTAATGTAATACCAATGTCAATGTCAATATTTTGTCTCTATATTTCCAATAGCTCTTATAATCAATGTACACATAAATCTTAAAAATATTTGTCATAAGTGTTTCAAATCTATTGTAATCAGATCATACTGTCTGTTTGGATTCTAGGTTTTTCCCTTTATGAGATTTGTATATCACCTGAGAACTTTCCCTAACACAAGTTATAAAACATAATTTTAAAATTTCCCTGTATTTTCTTCCTGCATTCGTTTTGGATAAGTTATCTAACTTATCCAAGTTTTGAATTTAATTCAAATTAGTTTTGAATTTAATTAATTTTAAATACATTATGAAGTAATAAGTAAAAATTATCTTCCTGTGACCAATTTCCCAAAAATTATTAATATGGTAATCCCAAATCATTAAAATAATAATACACACATTCTGAGTTTATGAGAAAATATATATTTAAATTATTCAGTACAAATGAGTCTGTGTCTTATTTTTGTATTCTATTCAGAAACTATTTCTAGAACAATCTGACATATTTTTTAAAGACTTTACTTATTAATTTGAGATAAAGATATATAAGGAAAGAGAAAGGATGAGCAGGGGGTGGGGCAAAGGGAGAAGGAGAAATAGACTCCCCACTGAGCTGGGAGTCAGAAGGTCCTGGGGCTGGATCCCAGGTCTCAGAGATCAGAGATCCTAGAACAACAATATTAATGGGAAAAGTGTCATTTAAGTTTTACTTTTTTCTTTCTAAATTTTAACTTCCAGATACAATTTCTTCATAGTTTTTAAGATCTACTAAACTCACAAGATAATATTGTATTTTCTAAATATTTATTTCATTATCTAGTAATACTGCATCTATCTTTCTTATCTTTTATCAAATTGATCACTATTAATATGATTGATTGGATTAGATTTTTGGGGAAAATTTTCTAATATTTGCTTTTTTATTTTTAAGATTTTATTTATTTATTTGAGAGAAAGAAAAGGCATGAGCAGGGGGAATGGCAAGCAGAGGAAGATGGAGAAACAGGCTCCCAGCTCTTTAATTTAATTCATATCTCCTTCTTAGCAGTCTTTCAATCCTGTTCTTTCCGGGCAGCCAAAATATTAGCAACTGGATATGAACTGGTGCTGATCTCTGTTACTGACCAAATATACATTCAGACAAAGTGGACAATCAAATTCACCACTGACCTTTGATAATAATACAATGCTATGTGGATTTCTAATGCAGCCATCCACTTCTGTTTCTGTCCTACGTTGTGGAATTGTCTATAAACAAGATCTGAGCTTCTCCTTCTCAGTAAACTGGTTCTAAAAAACTTTCCTTGGCATCATACGTGTAGATTTAGGGAAAGGGGGCATACTACAGGAGTGAGTGTTGAAGGAATTTCAGCCAGTAACCACAGCAACTGTCTTTTTCATGCCATTTCCACTTGATTTTAGATTATTGCTGAACGTTCCCATCCCTGTGACTTTTTGTGTCAGATAACTTCAAGTTCATAATGCATAGTTCTGGATGGATGATATTTCATATCCCGCTATTAGGCACTTCATCTTTACCTGATTATAGTAAGCACCACAGTCTTTTTCTCAAAAAGACAGGGATTATTGGCAAATGAGGGCAGGGATATACACCAGAACCGTAGATGTCAGTGCAGTGGTTTTACCACTGGTACTTACATGATGCTTCATGCAGTATCCTTTCTGTGATAGATTCTTTAAGCGCAAGGAGATCTGCTGGGTTATAGTAACCAAGAACACCAGAGTTCAGTGGAGTGCGGATGGACTGCAGATATTGCTCCTGCTCTCCACCCCAGTCAAAACTAGCTTTCTTATGCTTTACACAGTAAATATTCTCCTCAAATGTGTAAAACGGTCCTACTATATTAAAAAAATCCTACTTATAATTAATCCTCTTTGTTAACATTAGGTGGCACAAGGTGAAGTAATCTGCCTTTAACCACAAAGGGGATATTTTGATACTGAATCAATTGATATATTGATTCTTTTTAGCATAGGAATCTTTACAAAATTCCAATAGAATCAAATGTGAATTAATTTTGTGTGATTTATTTATAATTATTAGAAATAAATATACATATTTTATGTACATATGTTACTATACATTACTATATACTTAGATTATATATGTGTATACATTTCATATATACTTTTTGTTGGTCACAATATGTTTGATGGCAATAAAACCACAATTCATCTAAATTTTTTTTCTACCTTTGAAATGATATATTTAGTATGACTTTTTAAAATTCTTGACTATTAGATTTTTGACTTCACCAGAATTTTTTATTTTCTTCCACTTTATATTAATATTCTTTTTTAAAAAGATTTTTATTTACTGATTTTAGAAAGGGAGAGAGAGAGAGAGAGAGAGAGAGAGAATCTGAAGCCAACTTCACATTGAGCACAGAGTCCAACATGGAGCTTGACCTAAGGACCCTGAGATCATGACCTGAGCCAAAACCAAGAGTTGGATGCTCAATGGACTGAGCCACCCAGGTGTCCCTATTTTAATATTCTTAAAAGGCACTGAATGAAACTATTTCTATTGGAGCTTGATACTTATTTTAACTTCAGTGAAATTACACATATATAATAAATACAAATATATATGCATCTTTTGTGCCTACTTCAATATTTTTCTCTCCTATTGTCATGCTCTTTGTATTTTTATTATATATTCCAGAAGATACCTCAAGTATATCTTTCAGAACTCTACTTCATTTTTCAATAGTGCTAGTCCATGGTTTTGCAATTTTGCTGAATTTATTGCTTTTTTTTAATTTCAAAGAACTCATATCATATTTGCTCTTTTTAATGTTATTGTTCTCTTTCTTTATACATGTATAATTCCATAACATAATACATACCTAGTTTTTCTCCTTATGTCTTTCCTATCAAGTCTTATGCTTTGATGGTCATGAAGGCTTCCTTTCTAGGAAGGAATTTTTCTTCCTTCCTTTCTTCCTTCCTTTCTTCTTATGCTACAATCTTATAATGATGTCATTCATCTACATAACTTTAAATATGTTGACATCTTCTAAATTTAATCAATCTATGCCGATAAGTGAAATATCCTTATGTCATCTTGAAATCTGGAATATCTAAGAGATACATGAAAATTAATATGTCTTAACCTAAACTCATAATTTTCACACCAAATTTAGCCATGCTCTAGTGTTCTCTATATGAATAAATGACCAAGCAATAAATGACTAAGATTTCTTTTAGAAACCTTAGAGGCAATAATAAATTATTCCTCTATTTCATTCTTCACTTCAAACAGTTTCATGTCCTGATAATTTTAAATATGGGTGTTTTTCTCCAAATTTGTTGACATTATTCTAGACTAAGGCAGTTCATCTCCCACCAGTAGTCTTGTCTTATTCTCATGATTTTTTTCCAATACATTTTTTGTTCTCCCAATAGCTTTTCTAAAGTGCAGGTAGGGTGAATTTTTTAAATGTAAATTTAATGTATCATTATTGAAACACTTCAGTTTCTGCCCATTCGTTTTGGATAGTGTTCAAATATCTTTATAAGAATCAAAAGCCTCTCCATGATTGGCATCTTAACTCCCTCTGATGATTCATTTCTGAATTTTTTATATTATATGTTGACATTAATTATCAGAATATTTTTCAGTTTTCATAATTAAGAGAGAAAAATGAAAAGACAGTAGTTTACAGGTAGGAATACACATATAGTAAATAACATTCTTAGTTTGGTTGAGAATTCACAATGGATTTCAATGTGTAGCATACTAATTTTACACATGTACATACCTGTAAGAACAAAATACAGTTACATAAATATACATATTATGAAAAATTTATAGTAGACATGACTGTTAAACCTTATTGTTATAACTGCAGAAAATTTAGAAGATCCATCACTTTGACCATCTGCTCTACTTTCTACTTATTCATTCTAATGGAAAAGAAAATCTAGAAAATGTGTGACTGCCAAGAATATAAATATACCTGCTGGAAAAGATTAATGATTTGTTGCAATGGACAGTGAATCAGTTGTATGATGAATTCCATCTCATTTGAACAAACATCTTGAAATATGAAAAATAATATAAATTATACTTAAAATGATAATGAAAAGTTTGATATAAAAAGTGAAAGGGATGAAATGTCATTTGCATGCTAAATTAATATATCAATTAGTAGCCTGGTAAGTATATAAATTAATAGAATATTTAAATAGTTAATACTTAATGCTAATAACTAATACTAGTTATAAATATGAGATATAGTGATTTACTAATCATGGTAAAAATAAACTATAAAATGCAGTTAAATATTATTTGTATCTCTATACCTATATATATATGTATATTATGTAAAGATACATTATAAGACATTGAAATATTTAGTAAATATATGTATGTACATTGTAAAACAGTTTAGAAATCCTATTTAAAATATTGCTTGAAAAGAAAGTGTAAGTAAAACAAAATAAAATTATTTTTGGCTTCTACAAGCTTTTAGAAGGACATACTTAGAAGTAATTTAAATAAGGATGAGAATAAATCTCAGATGTAAATTTTTCAGTAATGCAGGGATTGCATCTTGAATTCTTCAGATGTGAATCCATGGCACTTAAAAATGTTGAATGATGCAATATTCATAGGGAAGTTATTTCTGGTTCTGGTCAGCTAATTTTTTCAAAGCTTTTGTCCAATGATTTTCCTTTTCAACAGATTGAATTTTACCACCAGCATCTGAAATCTGTTCAAGTTTCATTGAAAGTTCTTACTAAGCTATATTACAAAGCGGTGATCACCAAGACAGCATTGTACCGGCACAAAAACAGATACATAGACCAGTGGAACAGAATAGAGAATCCAGATATGGACTTTCAACTCTATGATCAACTAATCTTCAACAAAGCAGAAAAAATATCCAATGGAAAAAGACAATCACCTCAATAAACAGAGCTGGGAAAATTGGACAGCTAATACACAAGAATGAAATGCAACCATTCTCTTAAACCATACACAAAGATAAATTCGAAAAGATGTCTATGTGAGACAGGAATCTATCAAAATCCTAGAGGAGAACATAGGCAGTAACCTCTTCAACATTGGCCACAGCAATTCTTTCAAGACACATCTCCAAAGGCAAAGGAAACAAAAGCAAAAATGAACTTTTGGGACTTCATCAAGATAAAATGCTTCTGCACAACAAAGGAAACAGTCAACAAAACAAAGAGGCAACCCACAGGATGAGAGAAGAAGATATTTGCAAATGACACTACAGACAAAGGGCTGATATTCAAGATCTATAAAGAACTTCTCAAACTCAACACCCAAAAAACAGACAATCAAGACAAAAAATGGTCAGGAGACATGAACAGACACTTCTCCAAAGAAAACATACAAATGGCTAACAGAATAAAAAATGTTCATCATCATTAGCCATCAGAGAAATTAAAATCAAAACCCCACTGAGATACCACCTTATACCAGTTAGAATAGCAAAAATCAACATGGCAAGAAAGAACAAATTTTGGAGAAGTTGTAGAGAAAGGGGAGCCCTCTTACACTGTTGGTGGGAATACAAATTGGTGCAGCCACTTTGGAAAACAGTGTGGATGTTTCCTCCAAAAAGTAAAAATAGAGCTACCCTATGATCCAGCAATTGCACTACTGGGTATATACCTCAAAGATACAGATACAATTAAAAGAAAGGCATATGCACCCCACTGTTCATAGCAGCAATGTCTACAATAGCCAAACTGAAGAGAGAACCAAGATGCCCTTCAACAGATGAATGGATAAAAAATATGTGGTCCATATACACAATGGAATGTTACTCAACCCTCAGAAAGGATGAATATCCAACTTTTGCATCTACATGGGTGAGACTGGAGGAGATTATGCTAAGTGAAATAAGTCAAACAGAAGAAGCCAATTATCATATGGTTTCACTTATTTGTAGAACATAAGGAATAGCATGGATAACATTAGGAGAAGGGAAAAATGAAGTGGGAGAAATCAAAGGGGGATATGAACCATGAGAGACTATGGACTCTAGGAAACAAACTGAGGGTTTTAGAGGGGAGGAGGATGGAGGCATGGGTGAGCCTGGTGATGGATATTAAGAAGGGCACAGATTGCATGGACCACTGGGTATTATATGCAAACAATGAATCTTGGAACACTACATCAAAAATTAATGATGTACTGTATAGTGACTAACATGACGCAATTAAAAAAAAAAAGAAAATTCTTGCTAAATGTTGAAAGGAATATGACCCACTATTATCCATGTAATTACCTAGGTACCACAGCCAACATGTTAATGGAAAATACAGTGTATTAGAATTAGGTTCATTGGAATTTTTTGAAGTGTGGCATTTTATATTAGTGTAATCAAAGTATACTTGCAGATATGATAACTAAATGGACAGAATATGTCTATATAGAATTTACTTTGTCTAGGGAGCATCACAGAGTTTCTTTTGCTATATATTTTCACTAAGGAATATGAACTGAGATAATAAAGAAAACTAAATCTTTGCTAAGTTTAGAGAGAATTTTTAAAAAGTCTAATCACTATTACTTCTATTTTTACATACAGCAAATACTTTACATTTGTAATTTATGTTGAAATAAGCTACCATAAACTATAAATCCTTATTCTACAGGATTTAAGTGACAAACATTTATAGAAGGATGTGTCGCTATCATCTTCCTTTTGACATCTAAACTCAAAATATCAGCTGATGAAGAGTTATTAAAAGTTTTAAGAATGATATTAATAGGTACATGTGTGATTTTGTAAACTGTTAGATGTTTAAATATAGATTTAAAAATTTGTTAGACCTTTAAAAATCCTGGAGAAGGTTACATTGATAGCAATGAGTGATAGCAAACTTAAAAGAAATTTTACCTGGGAAGATCTTTATTAATTACATTATTTTTCCCTTTTTAGTTTATTTATAAGAATTTTTCAAAACTAAAATGAATGTATGCGAAAAAACCAGGGAAAATTATTTTCACGATTATGCCTTTATTAACCTTTCTAGTCAATACATCAAATTTTATAAACCGTTCCTTATACTTGAGTATTTCATTTTAAAAAAAATACTTTACTTATTTGATAGAGAGACAGTGAGAGAGGGAACACAAGCCTGGGAGAAGGAGAAGCGGGCTTCCTACTGAAAAGGGAGCCCTATGCGGGCCTTGATCCCAGAACCCTGGGATCATGACCAGGGCCAAAGGCAGATGCTTAAGGACTGAGCCACCCAGAGCCCCTGAGTATTTCATTTTTATATTGATATAAAGGATGTTTGCACAGTTGAAATGTCCACATATTTGTCTACTCCTACTGGGTTAAACAATATATTTTTCAAGACAACAAAAAATGAAAACCTTAAAAGTTGGAGAGACAAACGTGAAGCATGTGTCCCCATAAGATTAAACATGTTTTAGAGAAAAGTTATGAGTCACAGGTTCTAAGTAAAGTTCTAAGACTGTTCTAAGTACATTTTCTATGTGTAAATGGTCCTTTTCTGCATATTGATTTAACTACTTAGTCTTACTCTAGTCATGGGCTTCAAAAATCTGAATATGATACAGTATTTAGAATTTGTATTGTTCCCATTGAAAATCAAAGTTCTAGGGGCACCTGGGTGGCTCAGTCTCAGCTGAACACTCTTCAGGAGGCAATCAGTGCATATCAGAAAGGTTTCTGATGCACAGAAACAGCATTTCCAGGCAAGAATTTTGAGCACTTCAGAAGGAGAAAATAATACAGGGAAGTGGAAGAGGGGTCAAAAGGAGGAAATAATTCTGGAGAGATAGAAGAGAATCACACCATGGAATCTAGTTTCCTCTAGTAAGTTTTTCTCTTTATTCCAGGTAAACTATAAGTAACTGAAATTTGTTAAGCAAAGTGTGGCAATATCTGATTCAACTTGAGAAAAGATCCTTCTGATTATATCATAGAATATTAATTATTCTCAGACAAACGTTAAGAGGTGGTTATAAATTAGGTGACTACTGAATTTGACTTCAAAGAAGACTTTGTTAATGTGGGCAAAAACTGATGAAAATAATATTTTTTAATTTAGACCCTTAATAACTTACTGGTAGATTGGATTTGTGGAATGAAGAAAATGAGAAAATGATTTTCACTTTGTGGCTCAAGTAGTCTTGAGGGTGCTGCTTATATTACTGAAATTACCTGGGAAAGAACTAGTTATAATAAAAAATCTACTCATTTATTAGGCATATTCATTCAGAGATGCCTCCTTAGAAATCCAAGTGAAAATGCAAGCATCACACTTTATATGACCTTTAAGCTTTATTTTTCTCCTTGTCACTTAACATCAACTGTCATTTTATGTAATTATCTTACTATTTTATGTCTCCCTCATTGGAATGAAAACTTCATGTGGCCAGTGATTTTGCCTATTCTGCTTAATCCCACATCCTGAGTATGTGGAACAGAGTAAGTGTTTGATATATGTTTTAAATGAATGGGTTTTAAGTAGGTATTCCAATGTCCAGCAAAGTCCTCATACAAGAAAGAGGGCTTGGGGTTAAAGATAAAATCCTAAAACTTATTGAGATGGATGCTATTCGTGCTACAATTTTGTAACAGCTGACTAAGAGGAGAATTTGGATACAGCTTTAAGGTGTTGCCCAAACCAGATTCACTTCTAAGTTTCCCAAACATATATTATGCTAAATCCATAAAGTAAAAACTCATTTTCCACTGTGGCATTGAGCAAAAAAGACAAACATAGGTTTTTGTAGACTCAGTTTTCATGGAAGGGTAGACAAAGCTTTAGGCCAGTGCATGGCAAAAGTCCAATTAAAATGCTTGCCCATAAAATTAGAATCCACAATGGCTGCATCTGCATCTCAAAGGACTGCAACAAAGTTTGCTTTGGTGTCATGAAGTATAAATGAGATGGAGTTGTCCCAGAGAAGTTTTAAATAAAAGCTGGCATTCGTATGTCTTTGCAGATATAATTTACATTAAAAACTTTGGCCAATAAAAGTATTTAAAGTGATCCTAAACTAGTAAAAAAATCTTTTTTAGAAGAATGCAACTTTACTGTATTCCTCAGAAAAAACTCGTAAGTATTGCCAAAGGAACATGAACAGCTCAAAGAAAGAAAAATCAATAAACACGAAAGGAAACAAGGCATGATTTGTGATAATCAGAAATTTCAGTGAATTTTCACAGAAAATTCAGTGGAAAACTGGTTTCCTTATAACATGATGTTGGATGTAATATAAAAATAATTATTCTTACAAAGTTTTCATGAAAAAATATAATATAGAAAAATATTTAGTGAAGTTGGCAAAATCTGAATAATAACCAGCAGATTATTAAAAAGAGAAAATAATATTTCTAGAAATTAAGAACATAATATAGAAAATAAATAATAATGAAACTTACTTCTGAGTAGGATATCATCAACTACAGCAGGCTATGTTTCCTTTTCAATAATTAAAAAGGGAAAAAAGTGGGGGGGAACTAGATAAATGGAAAAAATACCTTTTTTTTAGAGAAATAAAACAGTTCTGTAAGAAAATCAAATTAAATAATCTAAAATTCCAGAGTGACAGCCTTTATATGGTGAGAGTTGATCAGTGAATTTTTTCTTCATAGGAAATATTTGTTAACTCTGGACATGGATGATGATTGAGTATGGCTGACCCATACTTTCCTGGGGAAAGAGAATCAAGCAAAGGTTTGGATATTTATGCAGTTCTAGCATAACAATATTGAAAATTCATGATTTGATTAATACCACGGTAAATTCTTTTGCTAAGCAACATGTTAACAATTTCTGTAAGGGAAAATGAATGTTCTATTGTCTTATAATGTTTAGAAGAAATATTTACTCCTAAGAAATGGGGTCTCTCTCAAACACACAAGTCCTTTTTTCCACTCAAGACATTTTCTCTGATTGAAGTAGGGTCAGGTCATGATCCTAGCATCCTGGGATTGAGTCCTGCATAGGGCTCCCTGCTCAGTGGGAAGTCTGCTTCTCTTCCCTTTGCTCTTACACTCTTCCTTACTCTCTCTCTCTCTCTGTCTCTCTCTCCCTCTCAAATAAATAAAACAAAACAAACAAGCCAACAAAAATGTCTTTTGATAGGTTTAATAACAAAACAGGCATTGTAAAATATAGCTAGTTAACTAACAATCAGGTTAATGTAAAATGCTCCAACTGGAAGGAGAGAAAAAAAGGGGGGGGGGGCATTGGGAAAGCAGTCTATTCCACATACAGAATATAGTTTAGGTCTAAAATAGGTGTAAGTGGAGTTCCAGAGAGGAGAAAAAGGAAATGTAGCAGGAAAGAAAATAACTAAGAATTTTTTTTTTGAATTTTATTTATTTGATAGACAGAGATTACAAGTAGTCAGAGAGGCAGGCAGAGAGAGAGAGAGGAGGAAGCAGGTTCCTTGCTGAGCAGAGAGCCTGATGTGGGGCTGGATCCCAGGACCCTGAGACCATGACCTGAGCCAAAGGCAGAGGCCTTAACCCACTGAGCCACCCAGGTGCCCCCTAAGAATTTTTTTAAAAGGAGCAGCACATAGATTTAAGAAGCTAAGTGGACTCAAAGTGGGAGAAATGCAAGAAAAGAAACAATGGAATATATCATAATAAAACCTCTGAAATGAAAAACAAAAAGCAATTTTTCAAAACACCTTGATGGGGAAGAAGACATGTTACTTTCAAAGAAAGTGAATCAGTGAGTCAGAAAATTTAAAAAGAGTAAAATGATTTCAAAAGATTGCTACTACAAGATATTAAAAATCTACATTTAATTTATATTTTCCTGGAAAATTCATGTAAAATAAGGTAATCTCAGGCAAAAATAAAAGCTGAAATAATTTGTCACCAACAGTTTTGAACTACCAGAAGTGCCTAGGTTTAAACCTATCTTCTCTAACTACCTGAATGAACTTCTTCAAGTTTATTTACCTTTCCGTGTCTCAGTTTCCGTAACTATTAATTATAAGGACAAAGATTGCCTAATTATGAGAGACGGTGTTTAAAAGATTATTTTATTTAATACACTGAAGATGCTTAAGGCTATACTTAGCATATAAAATATATTTTTAAAATATTTATTTATTGGGCACCTGGATGGCTCAGTGGGTTAAAGCCTCTACCTTCAGCTTAGGTCATTATCCCAGGGTCCTGGGATTGAGCCCCGAATTGGGCTCTCTGCTCTGTAGGGAGCCTGCTTCCTCCTCTCTCTCTGCCTGCCTTTCTGCCTACTTGTGATCTCTGTCAAATAAATAAGTAAAATAAATAAAATCTTTGAAAATAAAATAAAATATTTATTTATTTTAGAGAAAGAGAGCATGCACACAAGTTGTGAGGGAGAGATAATCCCCAAGCACACCTCCCACTGAGCACAGGGTCCCATGCCTGGCTCTGTCACAGGACCTGGGATCATGACCTGAGCTAAAATCAAGGTCGGCCCTTAACCGTTATCCAGGTGCCCCAGGGATATAATATATTTTTAACCAATTACTTTGGTCAGTTTTAAACATTCTACTCAAAACCTCTTTTAATTGGTGCATATTATCTCATTATTGAATAAATATGCTTCAATCACTCAGAGACAGTTTTATACGGATACCAAGAGCCAGAAATTAGGAATTAATATAAACCTTTTCTTTGCTATAAATCTTCATCTATCTAGTTATTATATTTATAATTCTGGACAAGTTATATTACATCTTGGTGTCTCTATCTCTACATCTGAAAGATACAAATGTTATAAGTAGCTAACAATATATGGCTATTATGAATTTTAAACTAGCTAGTGTATGTTTAGAGATCATATAGCACTATTGTTTGTATAAATATAATTTATTGTCAATACTATAAACATGCTGAAATAGCAACTACTTCACATATTTCTGTGTGATCATCCACAACCAATTCCCTGAGATAAAATCCTCAAGAGTCAAGCAGTACCAACTTTTTAAGATAATACATATCATTAGCCTATTCTTTAATCAACAGTAGAAACTTAAACTCTCACCAAGAATGTATAAATTAGAGCTTTGGTATACATTCCCAAAGACAATGGATAAAAACATTGTTATACTCATTCAAATTTTTATATATTTCAGAGCTACAAAGGAATAGTTCATTTTCTCTTTTTTTCAGGTATTAAAATACAATAAATCACTATCATTAATAATATAATATAACCAATGAACATATTTAAAAAGTGACATTCCAACAGAATCCAAATTTAGAAAAACATTGGGAATACTAATTAAACACAATTGTTTGGGTTTGTTGATTATTGTACACATAAAGTAATATTTATGAGCGACTGCTATCTAATTTATAAGCAACAATAATTTGCATGAATAATTTTCATGGAAAAATGATGTTCATACCTTTTAAACTTTTGGCTTAATTTTTTTTCATTACTAATTAGAATTCTTTTTCTTCCCAAATGAAACAATGACAATGACATATAGTTGTAGTCTTTTTTCCCTTTTATCTTCTTTGAACTTTAAGAACAAAATGAAGCCAATATTTTTTAAAAACTGTGCTGAAGCTAATTAAATATAAAATGGACATATTCAAGTCATAGATGATTAGAGTTTCAGATGTCCTCAGAGATCATTTTAATTTGATTTTCTCCCAATTCTGAAACCCTTATATGATGTCACTAATAGTGATGCATTCCACATATGAAGGGAAATGATTAGTTGTTAGAAAGTACTTTCTAATATTGAGACAAAATTTCCCTTTATTTGTCACCTTCACCTGCCTACCCCCAATTCTGCCCCAAGATGTCCTGAGGCATCTTCAACACATAATTTTTAAAATATTAGAACACGTTTTAAAAACAAAGGAAGTCACAACTTTTTTTTTTTTTTTAAGATTTTATTTATTTATTTGACAGACAGAGATTACATGTAGGCAAGAGAGGCAGGCAGGGAGAGAGAGGAGGAAGCAGGCTCTACGTGGAGCAGAGAGCCCGATGCGGGGCTCGATCCCAGGACCCTGGGATCATGACCTGAGCCAAAAGCAGAGGTTTTAACCCACTGAGCCACCCAGGCGCCCCAAAGTCACAACTTTTGATCAACCAACTTTGCTTCAGGTGTTTTAGTGCTACTTGATTTTTACTCTTTCTGGCTATTTGAACTAGGTAAGCTCACTATCTCAACATTTCTTTGAACTTAAGAGGGGAAACTTACTTAATTTTATTTCATCAAATATTTTGATTCCTTTTATTTTTATTTATTTATTTTTTTTTTAATTTATTTGTCACAGAGAGAGGGAGAGAGAGTGAGCGAGCACAGGCAGACAGAGTGGCATGCAGAGGCAGAGGGAGAAGCAGGCTCCTGCCAAGCAAGGAGCCCAATGTGGGACTTGATCCCAGGAAACTGGGATCATGACCTGAGCCGAAGGCAGCTGCTTAACCAACTGAGCCACCCAGGCGTCCCAATATTTTGATTCCTTTTAAAAAATCAATCATATAGATGTTTCTTTTCCACATTGTCAATGGATCAAATAATAGTAAGTTCAATATTTGGGGATCTCTTCATAACTTCAACAACTAAGAGAAACTGAGAAGAGAACTACAAGCCTTAACCACATATGTTGGACACATTAAACAAAAATATTATTTGATATTCAGCTGTGTATTTTTTAGATCTCTACAAAGAATATTCCAAAAGCATTTCAACAATTTGAAATAAATAAATATTTATGACAATGTCTTATTTTAAATGCCACCAAACTGAATATTCTATTAGAAGAAATTCGGTTTAGTCAGAGTTCTAAATATAAAGAAACAGGAATCTCTAGAACACAGATTAGATTTAATTTCATCTTTTTATTCAAATTAATCAGATTTATAGATAAATAAAGATTAACAAGAGATATAAAATGTTTTTGATAATTACAATTTAAT
>PISX010014505.1:0-52795 GCA_004024625.1 Mellivora capensis
CTTCCCCAGCAAAGACACTAGATATGACATTATCTGACAAGTGATTTTGCTTTGAATATAGTCGCTTCTTTTGTAAAGGTCTCAATCATAGCCTGTGGCTCTTTAACTTGATAACAGGGCATCAGCACATCCCAAGGGCTCATGGGAGGGTGCACAAGTGGACTTCAATTATTAGCGTTTGGAAGACAACAGAATGCACTTTGCGCCTCTAAATTAGCTCCATATTGCATTGAAATAGCTAGACTCTCTTGTGACAAAAGACGTGAATAATACAGAGCAATCCTCATGTTTGACAAATAGGTGTGTTATTGAAGGGAAGAAGATGCTCACTAGTTGGCAAAGATATTTTTCTATGGTAAAAGGTGGGAAAGATATGAATGATTAATTTTGCATTAATGTAGGCATTCTCTAACCTTCACAAGAAGAGGAGAGATGAATGATCTCTACATAAGGACGTAATTTTCCCAGGCCACACCTCCAGATCACATGTCTATTTAAAGTTATAAATGGCTACCTATTTTAAGCCCAAGATTCAGGTAATAAAATATAGGAGAAAAGTCTTGGATGCAGAAGAATTTGAAAATTGGAATTATGAGTTAGATATCTTAATGCCCATGTATCCTCATATGACTTACTAGAGTTACTCTGATTAAATCCCGACAGAGCTCTCCTCATGTCTTTGTGCAGAAATGTAAACTTAGAAACCTACTACCTTCAGTAGACATTTTTGAGCATTACTGTGTGCTAACATCTGTAACAGAGAACACTAACTACAAAATAGACCGAGCAGGGAAATGAGTCGATCTGTGAAACACAACTGTTTTATAACATTCATCAGTATGCTGAAGTATGTTTCACAAAAATGGCAGTTTGGGTATCACTGTAATTAATATCTACATTTTTAGAAAAATGATGTTATTCTTTTAAGGCCATACCTTGTGCTGAAAGAAGGAGTCATAAAATCAGCATATGGGGTGCTTGTCATCATGGCTAGGGTCATGACTAAGGTCACTAATTTTCCTGAACAGTTCATGTTGATACCTGTTGCCGGGGTGTAGTTACTAATAAGGCTCCATTTTACTTTCAAAATTGTCCCAGTTCGGATGGCAAATTATATGATCATCTTAGTATTGTCACGTGTCCTAACTCAGATGAGTTCAGGCTCGACACATACAGTGAAGGAGCAATATGACTGAAGTGGGGGTCAAGAAGAAAATCTCAACAGAATGACAATGGAAGTAGAGGAGCTCAGAACTGCAACACACTAAAGGCTCAAAATGGTGTATTTTGGTTCCAGAGGATGTTACCCAAAATCCAGTCTGGTCGATGGGAACCAAGTCTCAAATACCAAGCATGTGGTCCAGTTCCGCTTAGCACAAGACTCTATGCAAGCAACGGTGCCTGGAACAGTTGGCTTTGGTAGTGATGGTGGATACATACTTCTATGGGAATAACCCATAGAAGTTGGGTTATTCCCTACGTGGACTGGCTTAAGTTAGAGGTCACGTCCCAGGCCTAGAAGGGAGACTAGGTTGTTAGCGGAGAAAGCCAAATTATAGATTTTATTGTACAGATTAGTCAGTACAATGGGAAGTAAGAGAGAGTTGCAATGTGGTGGATTCTTTCCAGGTACACTGGATATTGGGTCCACAACAGAAAAACCAATGACAGATTCAGTCCACCATGACTGCTGCCTCTCTTATTTGCAGCGTTGGCTCAAGAGCCCGGTGTGATTGAATGACAGATGGGAACCATCACTGTAAGTGCAGATGGAAGGGGCTGGGAAAAGGGTTGTCAAATCTCTCTTTGGGGGAATAAGGAATAAGCTTACGAATTTGGTCTTGGGGCACCTAGGTGGCTCGGTCGTTGAGTGTCTGCCTTTGGCTCAGGGCTTGCACTTCCCCTATTTGTGTTCCCTCTCTCACTGTGTCTCTGTCAAAGAAATAAATAAATTAAAAAAAAAAAAAGAATTTGGTCTTGAGGCAGGAAGTTTAACACAAGATTAGTTGATTTATAAAGATTTTTTTGAGTGAATGAATGCCCAAATGGTGTGGGTTTTACTATTGAGAAGACCCCCAGTGCAGAAAGCTATGAGTACAATTGCCAGCCAGTCTTTGAAGGGGAATCAAAGTGTGTACCAGAAACTTGCAAGTCTCAAGGTCAGGAGTACAATCACACACAGCTGATGGAGGCAAGGACCAGAAACCAGACCGGGTCAAAGGAGGAGCATATGGCAACAGAGGAGAAATGCCCCGGACAATGAGCATGTCTATCACTGGATGAGAGTCCCTCACCTGTGTGGGCCCACGGATGTGTAGAGCAGAGGTGTGTCTGTTCCAGTACACATCCCAGCCGGGTGGTTGGTAAAACTGACCCACAGGAAAGAAGTAGCCCCAATATGGACTCGATTATGAAGCACCCTGAAAAAAATGAGACAGCCTAGGGTAGCATCCTGTTCTATGCCAATTTAAAAAAGCATAAATGCCAAAAAGGTTTTTCTGCCTGCCTTGATTCATGTGGTGGGATTGTAGTAAAGATTCCAAGAGAGCTTTCAAACTTTAAATCAATACTGCAACTGTAATATTTTCTCTTACTTGTGGTTCCTGATCGTGAAGGAAAAAGGACCGCACATTAAATACTTCCAAAAATAAACTCGAACCTCTTTCACACAAAATGTTCTTAGTTGAAACAATATAGTAATATTCAGTGGTACAGTGAACTTAAAACCTACCTGATGACTCCTCCTGTGGGATATAGGATTGGAAAAATCATCTCAATTTCTTGGAGAAAAAAATGGCATAATATTCTAAGAGAGATAGCCAGTTATAGGTTTGTAATTTGGAGAAACTGAGGTTCCCCTTTCGTAGATAAACTGTAGACTATATTTTAATCTGTTCTGTGGGTATTATACTCAAAGTCTTATTCCAGATTACATAATTACATACAAATATGCACATATCTCCAATTCTCTCAAGGTGGTACTCACCCTTTTATAGTTGAGGAGACTGGAGATAACTCATGAAAGTCTAAGAGCAGGATACTAGTAAGGGCTTTTAAATCCAGGATCACCCAACTTCAAATTCCATTTTCTTTTAGGAAACCAATCCTTCCTTCTGCCACTTTACTATGATTATTTTTTTTGTCCTAGCCTGGTTCTATGTATGTGCTATGAACTCAATAAACAATACTTACTTATTAAGTTGTATAAATGAGCACAGTAAATAACTATTAAAAGTTCCATCTTTGATTAAAATCTACAGGTTCTTAAGATAATAAATTCCTGTTCACTAATGTATCCCGTGCAGCTGGTATGTAATAAAGCATTCAATACACATTTGATAAAGGAAGGGTAAGAGAGAAAGAGGAGGGAGGAGGGACAGGGAAAGGGAGAATATTCTAGCCCAGGATGATCATGGATATGAGCTATATGATTGTGGAGAATGGAGAACAAGGATTTGAAATATCAGCATTAGGAGGTAAAGATGATTTTGTAATTATCACCCAATAGATGGAGTGACACCTAAGGCCAAAAATCAAACAATGGAAGGGCATGACAGGTTCAGCCAAAAAAGAGAGGACCTAAGGAACAGGTATAAATATGTGAAAGTCTGTGATTTTGAAGGGTGACAGTTTGGACGGCACTGAGGTGAAAAGAGAAGGAGAGAGAAAAAAGAGGAAAACCAAAGCAGGATGGTTAAGTTTGCAGTTATGTCCAGTTAGATGGAGAAGAGGAAAAACTGATGCTTCCCACATAGGGGCAGCTTTGATGGCAGCAACAGAGTCCACAACTGTCTAGCCAGCTACTGGAAGCCTCCTGAAAGTCAATGAGGAACATCAGCTAAATCTGTAACTATTAATATATTATCAGATATAAAATATATGTTGAGAGGCAATGTGGGGGGGTTTGGGGGGTAGGAAAGGAATAAATGAAACAAGATGGGATTGGGAGGGAGACAAACCATAACAGACTCTTAATGTCACAAAACAAACTGAGGGTGGCCGGGGGCAGGGCGGGTAGGGAGAGGGTGGCTGGGTTATGGACATTGGGGAAGGTATGTGCTATGGTGAGTGCTGCGAAGTGTGTAAACCTGGCGATTCACAGACCTGTACCCCTGGGGCTAATAATATATTACATGCTAATAAAAAAATAAAAAATTATTTAAAAAATATATGTTTATATGTGATATATACCATATATATTGAATATAATTATATATTTGATACTATTAATATAGTGTCACAAAAGGTTGAGGAAACAACAAGAGCAACTTCTAATATATGTGTATCATGAACCTGCAACAAAACTCGGTTACAAGAAAATGATACCCACCTTGGAGGACATTATAACACTGTTTATAATATCTAAGAGGGGAACTCTGGGATCAGTCAAAGCAGATCCTCCTTTGTGCTTCCTGCCATCTCCTTTACCCAGGATGCATTTCAATTAACAGATAAAAGGGATCTAAACATTTCAAGGATCAATATGTGAGAGCAACATAAATCTAGGAGAATAATATCAGAAAGGTTCGAATGCAGGATATGCTGAAGCTTGTGGAAATGTTAATCATCTTTTTTAAAAGGGTTTCCAGTGATCCTTTAAGCTAAGTTCAGGGCAAGAACAATAAAAAAGAGATACGGTCAAGACTTGGGGCGGATAGTAGGATATCACCACACAAAAGAGAAAAGACAGAACTTCGGAACTTTTTATTTCTCTCTAATAAAAATGGTATTCAAACTGGGACCCCCAAAGTCAATTTAGTTAGGAGGGTACAAAAGACCAGCTTCAGAGAGGCAATCATTGAAAATGACATGTTTCTTTGAAAGTGCTTAAAGTGACAGGTTTATACAAATCATATTCTCCCCGCCCCAAGATTTACTGAGAGATAATTAACTATATGTCATTATTGTATATACCCACGATTCTTAGAGGTATGATCACAGGGTCTCTGTATGTAAGCTTGGAGGTTCCAATTGTAAAGTTCAGGTTCTTGAAATAGGAAAAGGTTGCCACAAATTTTTAAAAAGTCAGACTTTGAAGGGTAGATCTTGGAAATACAGATCAGTGAACTTGAGGTCAATGCCTGGCTTAATTCTGCATAGATTATTAAATAGACAGACATTGAGCCCTTAGGAAAACACACCCACCAGGCCACTGCTGGAGGAAACATGAACAGGAAGGAGGAAGGAGCTCAAGGTGGTCTATGGGATCTGAGGAGCTTAGCAGGCCTGAAACAAAGAAGTGAAACATAGAAGGAATTAGAAAATCATTCTGACAAGGGGCAAGAATGGAAAATCAGATACCAACCACATGCAGAATGATGAAGGGATTGTTGAGAGAGCTGAAGCCAGAGACAGCAGGAGACAGAAATAGGCCTGGAAAGAGGTTTGAGGAAGGCAAGGCTAGTGGCAATGAAACGAACTGGACCTGGTGAATGGAAGCAGGCTTTGCCAGGGCTAAATCGGCTCCTCACTGGTTCAGTGCCTTCTGGAAGCTTCTGACTCAGCTGTACCCAGGCTGCTCAAGACCATATGCTCTTTAAAGGGCCAGACACCCAGGACTTAAGTCCCCTGACCCCTTCCAGAGCTCCCTCCTGGTGCTTTCATTTCTTTGTGTCAAAAAACAAAATCATATTTTGAAAAGAGAAAGAATTTAATTTTATTGTACTGTGAATTGCTTAAGATGCTGCCTCAGGGAAGCCCTGGGCTTGCTTAGTCACTAAGCTCTGAGCACTCACCAAGGAAAGGCCTTTTTTTCCTTAGACGTCACCGGAGGCCAGAAATCAGTGTTACAGAGCAAATCATGCTTGACTGCATGCTTTTTTCCCCCTGTAACTTAAATTAAGGATGTTAGAAAAGAAACAGAATACATGCTTTCCTTAATTAATTAAGTGAATATTGCTTATCATTTTCAGCATCACTTGTTACCATGATAACTTACCCCAAATTAGTTAACTCTTGGCAAAGCAGTATCAACTGCCGTAGCTCGTATTTCCTATATCCGAGCAATTCTTTATTAGAAGCTCAGTAATAATGGCAGAATGAAAAGGCATATATATACATAAGTACATATATATATACTTTATGTATATTATATATGTGTGTATATATACTATATATTATATATACTTTTTGAATATGAAAAGGCATATATATATATATACTTTATCTATATAGTACATATGTGTGAATATATACTATATATTATATATATACTTTTTTTCCCCCTCCGACAGTTACATCATCCATTCTCTTCTTAGGCAACCTTCCCTCAGATTAAATTTCCCACCTACTGTCATGTATTTTTCTCATCCTTAAATGGGTTCAGAGTTAGGAATAAAACAGATTTCCTTTTTTTGAGGAATCAGTCAAGCAATCTCTTGAATTATAAAACTCTTTATTTGGTATTTTCTGCCATTTATTCACTTCCTGATGGTGAGATCAATAATTTATAAGAAAATGTATAGTATTGATGATTGGAAGATATTTTTTCTTTTTTCTTTTTTTCTTAAATATTTCTTAAATATTTTATTTATTTATTTGACAGAGAGATCACAAGTAGGCAGAGAGGCAGGCAGAGAGAGGGGGAAAGCAGGCTCCCCACCAAGCAGGGAGCCCGATGCAGGGCTCGATCCCAGGACCCTGAGACCATGACCCGAGCTGAAGGAAGCTCCATGATGCTCTCAAGGACTCAAGTTCTTGCTGTCACGTGCACACCACTGTCTTAAGCGTGTTAGTTTCTAGTGTTCGATAGCTGCCTTATGACTGCTCCACCCTGGGCAGGATAGAGAGAAGAGAATGGCCAAAGGCCGAAAGGCCATGCCCATCAAGTCTGTTCCTTTAAAAAGAACTTTGTTTACTTCATTGGTCCTAACTGGAAGAACTGACATCCCCACACCCTGTAGGTGTCTAGAGAGAAGGGTAGACGGGACAAGCTCAACCAAGCATCATCCTCTACCTTAAGTTCTTACCCCCTACTACATCCTATATCCTAGTGTAAGAGTAGTTGTAATGATTCCTAATGTGTTTTTGAGTGCTCACTATGTGCTGAGCATTATTCCATTTGAATCTAAAAAAATCCTATGCAATAATCATCATGGTCACTGTATTATTCTCATTTTAAACTTGAGAAAAGAGAGAGGCTTGGCTGACAGGTCACACAGCTAATGAGTGTCAGGGTGCACATCTGGCCAAATAAAAAAATACATGAACTTAATAACCATTAATTTAGTTCCCCAATTGTGAGCTAAGTGTGAAAAATGGACTTAAGAGGTTCTTTTTATCTTCAAACAAAAGTGTAACATTCTTGCATGTTAAGATATCCAGACTGTTCTGATACCTAAGCTTTTAAAATAGAGTGAACCCCTAAGGTGAGATATGAAGAAAAGGAAAAAAAAGGAATTAGACATTGTCTACAACCAGGAATTATAGTTCCATCCCATTGCCTCTTTGAGAAGAGAGATCAGGGGATTTGAGAAAAGAATGCTGAGTCTGGGACACAGGGTCTCAGTTTGCGTCTCCTTTTTAACACCGACTGTGTGAACTTGGGGTGGTAAATATTTAGTGCCCGGTTCTCTGAGTGAAGCTCAGAATGTTGACTGATATTTTCATTTATGTTACTGAGTGAGACAAAAGGGAAACAGTGAGGATGTATTTGGAATGTCAGTGATGTTACTTCCTTATTAGATTAGATAATGGGGGGTGCCTGGGTGGCTCAGTCAATAAGCATCTAACTTCAGCTCACGTCATGATCCCAGGGTCATGGGATCAAGCCCCACATCAGGCTCCCTGCTCAGAGGGAAGCCTGCTCTCCCTCTCCCACTCCCCCTGCTTGTGTTTTCTCTCTCTCTCTCTCTCTGTCAAATAAATAAATAAATAAATAAAATCTTTTTAAAAATCAGATAATATATATCTTAATCATATCATTATGAAATTCAGAAAGGACACCCAACTGTCAGGAGTATTGAGGATTATTTTGGGCCAAATACTTCAAGGGCATTTAGGAAACATTACTTTATTTGTAGAATCACTAGTAGTAGCTATCAGATACAATCTTGGACTTTTGTGAAGAAAATTGATTCTCTCAAATTCTTATCTTCATTTTAAAATCAAAGTACAGAAACTATGAAAGAGTATATTTTCACATGTGTTCAAGTGATCCAAACTGTAAACACACAAAAGTATACATTTATTAGTTAATAGACTTCCCTGTCTTATTTCTCATGGCTCTTTTCCACATACGGCTTTAAATTCTAATACATCTATGAATATCCTTCCATAAATCATATATCCCCCCGTATACACTCTTCAACTCAATAGTTATCTCATCCATCTAGACAAAGTCCTCTGGTCCCTTAAGAATGAAATATGACTTGATCCCAGGGTCCTGGGATCGAGCCCCACATCGGGCTCTCTGCTCAGAAGGGAGCCTGCTTCCTCCTCTCTCTCTGCCTGCCTCTCTGCCTACTTGTGATCTCTGTCAAAAAAATAAATAAGGTCTTTAAAAAAAAAGAATGAAATATGACTAAGAGTAACTACTCACAGGATTCTTACAAAGATTGAGATTACATAATATGAAGAATTTAATACAAACCCTTGAACTAAGAACCTAATATAAACTCATGAACCCTTGAATATGGCAATGTTGGGTTTTGCTCTATAATGAACTACCTTAACTCTTTTTTTTTTAAGCCTTTATTTAAATTCCAGACAAACCAAGAAACAGACTCTTAGAGAGAACAAATTGATGGTTACCAGAGGAGAGGCAGGTGGGAGGATAGGTGAAATAGGTAAGGGGATTAAGGAGTGCACTTATCACAGCGAACACTGAGTAATGTACGAAGTGCTGAATCACTATATTGTACACATGAAATTAATATGACACTTTATGTTATCTAAATGTTGCATAACTAATACATGCATACTTTTGTGTGTTTACACATGAATTTCAGAATGATATTTTACACTCAAGGCTCTTTGCTGGCACAATGACTATTAATATTTATTGCACTTGACAAAGATAGGCTGTAATTTCTTGAAGTAACAAATTCACAGAGAAATTTAAGTCTGTCTCAAGTTATATACAAACATGTATACGGGTAATGAATTGATGTATGTTACGTTAATCTTGGGATAAAAAAAGAAGAAAAAAATGTGCTATATCTTTACTCCCACAAACCTTGGTTCTTAGTAAGAAGCTAAATACAAAAATGCTGAATTTCAGTATTTTCTCCAATTCCCCATTGTTCTTTCCTTAAAATATCCCCATTCTCAAGTCTTAGCTTATATATTTATGTATATGTATATCTTCCAGTATGGGTTATAAAATAGGAAATTCCGATAATACTCTCTGCATACAGCAAGAAATTGGTCACTGCTTCCTTACTATCATGTTTTACTTCCTTGTGAAATAAAATTATTTCGAGATCAGCTGTTCAAAGCCATAGGGACACCAATGGAATTATTTGCACCTCCCACCCTCCCTGCATCCCTCCCTCCTTCTCTCTCTCTCTCTTTCTTTCTTTTTTCTTTCTTAAGATCTTACTTATTTATTTGAGGGAGAGAGAGAGAAAAAGAGAGGGAACAGAAGCGTGGAGGGGAGGGGCAGAAGCAGGGGAGAAGCAGGCTCCCCTCTGAGCAGGGAGCCTCCCATGGGACATGGGGGGAGGTTGATCCCAGGACCCTGGGATCATGATCTAAGCTGAAGGAAGCCACCTAACTAAGTCACTTGGGCGGCCCTGCACATTTCTTTCTTAAAAGAAATTGCAGGAAACAGAAAGCTCATTCTGAAGATGCAGAATTGGTGACAGGCAAATCATGAAAAAGAACTACATTTGTCTCTGGGGCTCTCATCTCTGACTCTCAGCTCATTCCTCTTCTCCGCTTCTTTCCCAGCGTCCTCATGCTCCCTTCCCACTACCCATGGTGGACAGCGCTCCATCATATAACTCATCTTAGCAAGTATTTGCATTTTATAAAAACCAAATCCTTAAACTAAATGGATAAAATTTATAGCAAGAAATCCTCAAGTTAGTTTGATTGGGGGTGGTGCGCATGTGCAAAAAAGGAGGGGTATGTAGGTCTATGACCTCACATTATAATACCAGTGACCTGATTCATGTATACAGATTTGGATCTCCAAGACTCTAAACACGGAAATAACATTGCCCTCCCAGACAAAAACATTAAACTATAAAACAAATGCAGGGAGTTCTACAAAGTTCTGGCTTTTCTAATACTTTCTACTTGAATTGGTTTTAAAATCAATCGTACATGCTTTCAAATATATGGTTTGTCATTATCTCTGGGCCTCTACCTATCTCTGAGATGCCTTTGGTGATTTAGCTCCGCACACATGGCTAAGATGACAAGCTTGCTTTCTAAGGAAAACTTTGGTAAGATAGTCTCTTAAGAGGCCATTCAACATGGGGGCAAAAAGCTTACTTCTTTTTAGTCACTTTTGAATTGCTAAGAATTTGGAAAGATCTTTGGGGATAATTTTAGCCTAAAAAATCTTCACAGAAATTCATACAGTCAGAAAGTATGATAGCTGTGATATCACTGAAGAGGGGTGGGGTGGCATCAAAGAGGTTGGAAGGGCATCAAAAGAGGACTTTAATCGTATCTATAATAATTTAGAATTTTTACAAAAAATATTTATTTATATGTTACTTGGGTACTTAAACGTAATTTCAAATGAATTCATATGGTTCTGTAAGTGTCATTCAGAACTCTCTGATTTGGGTCCACTCTAATTTTTCTTGGGGTCTCAGTGTGGGTTCCCTGCTCATTACCTAAGCCTCTTCCTGGCATTGCTCTTTCCTCTCTCCCAGCTCCTGAACCAAAACTACCTGCCTCATTTCTCCCGTGAGACTAGGTACTAAATTCCTAAGCCCTTGTCCTGGTTTCCTGAGTTGCAACTTGCCTCTTGTAGTATTTATATTCTGAGAGTGGAGGTCCTGAACTTGAGCTCATCTGTAGCCCAAGTTCTTAGCATCTGTCCCCATTCTGAGACCTTAATCCCCTCCCCTACTTAGTTTACCAGCTCCGTGACATAAGTACGAGGGCTCTGCCCTTCTCTCATTTGACTCTTGCCTCAAGATTGGCAGTTGTCCTATAAACCTGACCCAGTAGCTGGAGCCTTGATCCCATGGACACATATCCCCAGGAGCCACTACCCACCCGTGGAGCTCCTTGGTATTCCACACATGTCCTCATCACTGTGGCATCTCCATCAGCCTGATGAGAAATCTCTTTACAGCTGAGACTTCCATGATCTACTGACAACTGCTTGAATCCTGAATTGAGCTGTTGAAACAGGTCAGCCAGGCCAGGAGCTACACCCCTTCAATCCTTTGCCCCATGAAAGATCCCTCCAGAAATCTTCCCAAAGAGCAGAATGTCAGGTGTTACGTCCATTTAGAATATGGCCGAATCAGTCAGAAAGACACGAGATGTGACCTGAGAATTGGTGGTGTCAAGGCTAGGTGGAGGTTATCTAAAGAAGGAAAGGAGCTGATTAGGCCAAGTTGGCGGGTCAAGATAAATCAAAACCAGGTGGGGTGAGGCATGACTGCACAGCAGATTCTGCACAAAACAAACCAAGCTGATGAAAGACTCAGGCCAGCAGGAGTCTTTTAAATGAGTTGGGTTTGCCTTGAGGATCTGCTTATAGGGTGAGGAAAGAACATAAAGTGATGAGCTCCACCAGCCAAATGCCTCCCTGCTCCTTCTGCCCTATTTCACTCTGAGTCAACTGCCATGAGTCACGAAAAGGAAAAAAAAAAAAAAATCCCAAAATACAGCAGTCACATCCAATGGTACTCTTCTGAGTCACCCATTCTGACATCCTGAACCGTGCCGGGGCATTTACATGAAAATGAGTTGCTTTATTTTTAAATACATTTGGTATTATTTTCTTATTTCCAAGTAATACATGGTAATTGCAGAAAATTAGGAAAATGCAAACAAGTAAAATGAACAAACAAGAATCAGCCTCCAATATACCACTTATATTATATGTATTGTAAATACAAAATAATTTTGGTGCATCTTTTATACTTTAAACCATGTACATTTGTGATCTAGCTCTCTTTCTACCTCTTTTTAGATGAGATCAGACTGTACATACTGTTGGCAGTTTGCTTTATTCATGTGACAGCATGTCATAGAGATCTTTAGCAGAAGTACTTTCAAGTAGTTCTTTTCTTTTGCCCTATTCCTTTCAGACAATGATCTGACAGTGTTTTACTTTCATACATTCAGTTATTTTGAATTATCTGATACAGTTTTTGAAAGTGTGTTTTGAACAGTAAGTTCATTTGGTTGATAAAGATATTGTCAAGGCGGGCAAAGAAAGCAAAAGCAAAATGACGAAGACTGGAGAAGTCTGAGCCTGAAACAAAACAATGAATATATTTTGAAATCTTTTCCTGATTTGGCAATAAAAATAAACCACTCCAGTTCCCAACTTGTCTCATAAGCTCTTGCAACTTGCCTTTCAATTCAACTTCAATTATTCATAAATTGCTATTGTAATTGTGCTCCTATGGGTGAAATGCGCAGGAAGTATCTAGAAGGCATGCATTCTGTGAAAATACAGGCCTAAGTAACAAAACCCAGAGTGACTCCCCAAGTCACATTTCATGGTTCTTCTGGGCAGTGAAGCCCACTGAATGTGGTCAGTCCCATTCTGTTGGATGTACTACCCTGAGACTTTGCTGCAGATGCTCCCACACAAAAGGCCTCATGAGCTGTGTTTTGTTTCCCATCCACGCCCTTACCTGGAGTTTATCCTGACCATGGGGCCTCCCACCTTCCAGTGTGGAATTACTGCTTTTCTCAGTAGAGTACAAAGCTCAGGCAGGTGTCCACAGCCTCACTCGGTTCCATTAGCACCTTAAATATTGCTGGAACATTTCAGTTCTCGTCTAAATCATGTTTTTCCTACCAGGTACCAAATGTTTTCTTCTCCTATTACGGCCTTGGTTTCAGTATTACCAAATTCTCCCGGCCCGTTGACTAAGTTCAACATCTGTGACATATCGCTCAGCTACCTTTATGGGAGTCAAACTGGGCTGCTGATTTCTTACATACACAACTGGCCCAAAGCCCCTTGCGGTGAAATACTGCATTGTGTTTTAGAATAAACACAAAGGTTTGAGGATCTGTGGTTACTCGTGAGCATGTGCCTTCTATGGCTCGGCCATTCAAAGGTAATTTTTAAAATAAGAATTAATGTAATGCTTGTTTATGAGTGCATGGCTGCTGTATTCACAGACTTCCTCTCGAATGGTCTGGGCTTGTGATGTTCATCTTCCCCATTTCCTTGATACCCTTTGTCACTTCTGGTTATTTTTCCAGCACGTGGTATATTTAGCTTCTGTGATTCTCTTTAACACTTCTTTGAGTTATATAGCCACGGAGGCTTTTCTCCCAGTTCCCCTTTATTTCCTCCTGAGCCTTGACCACTTTCTGCCTCTTCATGAGGAGTAGTTTCCAGGCTATGCTTTGCCTCCTGAGTGGGATTTTGGTGACTGGGGAGAGATGCAAACAGTGTAAAGACCTCTTGGTTGGCCATTGTAGCAGCCATCTTTTTCTTGCCCAAAAAGTTCAAATGTCAAATGTCTCACCCCCTTTTTTCTGCTTTGACATGTCTCCCAATATCAATTTGTGGTTGTTATTATTAACACTTAGAAGGATGCCGGGTTTCTAAGAGCTTGGTGGATGATGTTGTGGGCTGGGATCCTCCTGGCCTCTGCTCCTGAGCCATACCCATCACTTACAATCCTGACAGTGTTTGCCCTTTTGCGTTTCTCATTTTCCCTCCCTCCCTTTTCCCTCAAGGGCTCTGGGAGCATTTATCTTCTCATTAAAGACCATCTATAGCCATAAACCAAGTTTTAAGGCTGAGTTCCTGTAGACGCTCTGATCTTCCATGATTTTTGTTTAATGCTCAGGTTTCCTGGCACTCACTCTTGTTTTCTCTTTGTCCTGAGGTAATTTTTCTCTCCTCACTATTTTATCGGAACATAAAACAGATACCAATCAAACTCAGTGTAACATTCTGTGGTGTGCCACACTCAGGAATGTAGTCTGTGCTTGGTTATTATTGGCACAAAAATGTTAAAATGTTTTTTACCTTTTGAAAAATGTAACACGTGCTCATTCCTTGTAGCTGACTCACAGGGTTCAGAGAGCTATATATTCAGCAAACATAAATTCTGTCGTCTTGTTCTCAATAATTTTCCAAGTCACGATTTGTCAATGCACATAGTTGCTTAAATATTCTGAAATTATTCCTTGATGGTTAGAGTTATAATTCCATTCTGAGACTTTAAAAATAGGCTAAATTAGCTTTTTGGATCATATGGTGCACCCTAGTGGGGTCTACTTGAATTACAAATGATCCCGTTTCCAACTCTTTCCCACCATTTTTGAGGGGGTGGGGCAAAACTGGAGAGGCAGGAGGAAGCTTAAAAAAAAAAAAAAAGCTATGACAGTATTCATGATGAAAAAAGCTGAAGAATTTTTTGAGTAAGAGAAGCATATATCTGGAAAGGACAGGGAAACATGCAGTTCATTCCATTGCCTCTAATTAGCACTTCACCCAAGATAATCCAGAAGACAGATTTCTACCCTAACCATATGTTTGAAGGAGAGAGGATGCGAATCATGCCATGTAAGTATGTCCTGTTCCCTTGGAGAACATTTCACATAGATGTTAGATGCCATTATCATCAAATATTTACAGAGCATGGCTTGTGTACATGAAATTGTATTAGATGTTATGATCGGTTTTTTCCTGGGCCACTGCATACATCATAACTTATAACAAGCCACTTACACATAATTATGTCTTCACTGGTCAAATAATTTAATAGGGAAACCAAAATGGAACTCTTCTAGGATGAAGCAGTACCATGACATCATGTGAAATGGCCATATTCTGCCAGTAAGTTTCAGGGATCAGGGACAGTCCAGCATGGGATAGTTCTAGTTCATCCTCTTTTAAAACAGCACGTATTTGTTTCTTGGTGTTTTGTTTTGTTTTGTTTTAGAGAAAGGAAACACCAATAGTCAGTGTAGGTATGAGGCTGTGCAAGGTTGCAAAGCTGAGAGGCCTGAGGTTGGTAAGAGATCTAGATTCTAGTCGGTGCTTTTTTCCCTGCCAGCTGGGAGACTGGGGAAGCCAACCACAGTTGGGGCATTCAGTTTCCCATCTTCAAAGTTGGGCGGTCAGCCAAATATTACCTCACTGGTTGACTCATGGGTTGATGCTACCTATAAGATTGCATTATTCATAAGTAGAAAGACTGTTTTTCAAGGCCTTTGAAAATCTATGGGATATTTAGGGTACATTTAACATGTATGTTAAAGTCCTGTGCTCACTTCAGAAGAAGGTCATTTTAACCCTGTTAAAACTGAACACTAGATGCTGTTAACATAACGCAGGCAAATAAAGACCACAGTAGAATGTTCTTTGAGGGTTCCCTTTTGCTTACGATGCTTACCTTCTTTTGGATCATTAGAACTCAGTAACTGATGGTGAGTTTATGGTACTCATAACAGGAATGAATGCCTAATTGCAATATAGGTACTTTTGGTTTTGATAAGCAAACACAGATACAGATAGATTCTGTCAGTGTCCTTACTCTACCCTTCAGGTTAGCATGGGAAATCATTGTCCATATGCTTTTCTCATTACTAGTACTATGTTAAATACATATTATGTATAATATAAGTATATGTGGATTTAAATATACCTATACACCAACGGTTTTTTATTAAGCCATACTAAAATGCATGTAAACTCTAACGAAAAATTTCCAATTCTTAAATTCATACAAGAGATATATTCTGCTGAATGGAGCAAACTTGGATTTGGAAAACTTCCTTGAGAAGTGATTAAGTCCATCTCTTTGACCACAGCTAAACTTATGTGCCACATTATCTGGGCAGAAAGATAATATTGATCTGTTTTAAAATTCCCCATTCCAGTAGGCTCCCCAGTCCTCTTGAGTAGTGCTAACATTCCTATATTGAACTGACTCTTCAAATCCTACCCTCCAGTCCAGGATACAATATTAAACTGTGGAAGGTTGAAAAATCAAATAACATAGAGTACAAAATTTATCCTACAAATAACACACGTATTTCCATTCTGATTTGCTTTTACCTCACCATGCTACCACCTAGGTGCAGTTGAATCATAGCTTCACCCTTCGGTCATGATTTAAATAATAGCTATAAGTACTTCATAGGCTCTGGGCAGTATGTAAATGCTAGGATCATAGTCTGGTGATTCCTTAGTTCTTTTTTGGTTTTATTAATGTCTCTAACTTCACAAAATGAGCTCTGGGGTTAACTGATTGATACTAAGCTAAATGGTTGATTTAGTCAATATAGTGCCTGATGACATGTGATCAAAATTTAAATAAAACTCAAGAAAAAGGTCAGTTAAGAAAAAAGAGAGTACTATCTAAATTATGTGAGTTCATATGAAATCAAGTATGTTGCTATAGTGTAACATGATTTTTTGTTAGTTTCTCATATAAACAGAAAGCAAATTTTGAAACATCATTAAAAATATTGAAATATTGCTTACCTTAGATTGGTAAAGTGCCCATCCTCTATGCTAATAAAATGTACAAACTATGTAACTTTCAGCTTACTATAGAAGCTTTTTTTAAAAAAAGAATTGTATTTATTTATTTGATAGAGAGAGATCACAAGTAGGCAGAGAGGCAGGCAGAGAGAGAGGAGGAAGCAGGCTCCCCACTGAGCAGAGAGCCCGATTTGGGGCTCCATCCCAGGACCCTGGGATCATGACCTGAGCCGAAGGCAGAGGCTTTAACCCACTGAACCACCCAGGTGCCCCTACTACAGAAGCTTTAATCATTTGCATGGCAGATCTATATTAAGGCACTAGCCAAGAGCAATTGAAGAATTTGCCATAGAGACACCCAGATCAAGTTTCTACATTTAATTAGCTGCAAATAGACTCTATATTTAGATCACTTCTCAGAGCAGTACTTTAGTTATTATCTCTTATTAAAAAATGGTGGAAATGAGTCATTTTAAAGCTGATAAACTTTCAAAAATACCCTAATTGACAAATTCATGCTAAAAATGGATACTATATAGATTAGCACAGGAAACAAAATACTATATGATGATTCAATCACCCAGAAATTCACAGGTACTCCATCTCAGGGGAAGGATTGGTCTCAATCCAGTAATTACCTCTTATAAACTTCTCGCCTGCCATAGGTCACTTCCTATCATGTAGGTGTTCAGCCTCTCTAAATACAAGTGTGGTTAGAGCTGTCACACTATGGTATCCTGGCTGACATTTGACCTAGCTACCTCAATAAAATTTAAGCACAGATTTTAATCTGTCTTTTCTATAAATTCTAAACAACCCTCAAAAGTTAATCACCTCCACTGTCATGAAATACTCTAATATCAAATGCATGAGGTACTAAAAGCAAGCTTGTAGAGGTGGAAGCATTGACTATAATGGAAGACCTTGGAGCGAATATATTATACAGAACAGAAATTCTCATTTGAAAAGGGCATGCATTTGCTTGAGCTGTTTTCTTCCTGTTACATAAGGACCTGGGAGTCAGCCAGTGGACATCTTGCCACAGAGAATTGACAGATGCCTACTGAGTAAAAGTGGAAACAAGCCAAGGAGCCCAAATTGGCACACTTCATATCAACTATGGACAAAACATTTGCTTTATGAAAGATATGCAACCAATTTTCCAGTTTTGACATAATTCTTAAAATTTATGAACACATTTATTGCCTCCTTCTTTGAGGTTTCTTAACAACATTTCATACATTCACTTTTATCAAATGCAATGGTGTTATATAGTTCATTACAGACTGGAAAGGGGACTGCAACATGGGATGTGGCCAGAAATATCAACTATTTCAATATTACAGGCATCCGCTGTTGCTTTCAGAAATTTGTGTGCTTGCATGAGAGTTATCAATTAGTAAAAGTAGTAGGAGCAGGACCCCACAACTCTCCATTGTGTTGGTGTACTTTGTGTTTAACGCCCCAATCTTATTCTCGTTGTCTGCATTGCCAGTTCACCATGCAGTATGATGGAGAAGGCATGGGCTCTGAAATTTGACAGATCTGCCTCTAAAGCCAGTTCTCCCACTTCCTAGCAGAATGACCTCAGAAACTGAGCCTCAGTTCCATTATTTAGACAATAGACACAATACTATTTAATTTGAACGGTTGTTCCGAGGAGGAAATCAGGAAATGCACTGTTTGTTGCATATAGTGAATAGGTTTGCAATTACTGTTGCTTTGTTTCAAGTTCACCTTACTCCCTCAAAACAACAAAACAATAAAACCTGGACCCATCATGAGTGTATCCTGGTTTTAGGTGGTGTGAATCTTCAAAATACAAAATTAGTTTTAAAAGTAAATGTGTATGTAGAAGGAGAAAATAAATCATAACACATTACATGTTTTTAATAAGCTTATCTAAAAATCCAGACCAAACTCACACTCATAGGACAACAATTTTGTAACAGCATTTTTGTATATTTAGCAAAGAAAAAATAAACTATTTTCTTTTAGCATTGTTGATTGATCTTTTTTATATTCCATCTAGTCTAAGGAAAACATTTTTTAGGGTCATAATTCATTATTGACAATGGCATGTTATATTTTAGAATTGTTGCCAATTTTAGGAAAATTTTCAAGTTTCTTTCATATGTAAGTTGCAAGATTTGGGAGAATTTCGACTTCCTTAAGTGATGAGTTTTAAATACTCTTTTTTTTTTCTTTTTTAAAAATTTATTTGACAGAGAGAGAGAGACATCACAAGTAGGCAGAGAGGCAGGCAGAGGGGAAAGTAGGTTCCCCGCAGAGTGGAGAGCTCCAAGTGGGGCTCGATCCCAGGACCCTGAGATCGGGACCTGAGCTGAAGGCAGAGGCTTAACCCACTGAGCCACCAAGGCGCCCCTTAAATGCTCTTTAAACTGGCAACACTTGACCAATTTTTTGCTGATTGTCTTCAAGTGATTTTTAGTAGCGTAGACGGAAGATATTTCTTGAAGCTATTCTTATACCCGGTGGACCAGCAAAAATTTAACTGTACCCAGCTGCAACTTTGTACCCCATGATTTCAATAAATCCAAACTAAATGTATTTCCAATTCAGCTTTCCCTCAATTGTATCTCATATCGAGGAGGGAAAGTTAAAGTGAAAAGGACATGGTCTTCTAGTCAATTGCAGTTAAAATATCTTCCTCTTGCAAAATTTACAAAACATATGACCATAGAAGTAATTGCTAGGGCTCCTCCCGGGGCCTTAGAAGGGGTCCATGTGGGTGAGGGGCCCTGAACCTTCCTTACCTTCACCTAAAACTCACCGCTACTTTTCATGTGTTTTCATCTTTTCTCTTCCTTTCCCACTCAAGCTCTGGCCAACTCTTTGTCTTCTTCATTGCTTCAGCTTCCTATGTTCTGACACTGAGCTCTATCCTTACATTGAAACTGCTCTCTTGAATGTGATAATATTCCATAGCTCTTCCTTTATTCTCATCAGACCTGCTCTTATAGCATTTCAGGCTGTCACTCACATGTTCCTTGGAATGCCCTTTTCCTGTGTGTTTTTGATGACTCCTCCCTCCCCTGTTTGTTCTTCAGCCAAGCAGTCCTTGTGTTCTGGCCTGTTCTGGCCTGTCTTCTCTCACCTCCCACATTATATGGACCCCTAGAGTACTACTTATCTCTGTGAACTCCAGAGAGAACCCTTGGCTCTCACAGTTCCAGCTGCAACCTCTACAAGAGTGATTTGTAAATCTCTGACTCCTGTCTTACCTTTCTAGTATGTTACAGTCTCATTTTTCCACCCACCCCCAAGGACAAACCTTTTCAAAGTCACATCAAGACCTTAAAACCAAGTGTTCAAAACCTATCTCAACCTCAACCTTCCTAAACTGACTCCATGTTGGTCTAAAGGATATAAATTTTGGAGTAATTCTTCACAAGAGCCTTTTTTCCACATTTTATATATCAGGCTGTCTCTACAATGATTCACTGGCAATGTCCCCTTATCCATCTCTCAGTATAAATTCCCATTTCTCTCCATTTATAAGCTTTGAACCTAACCAAAATGGTATACTTTGAGTAGCCAAATGTTACCTGTCTTTCAAAGATTAGCTCGTGACCCACATCTTCCACGAAGTCTTCCCTGAATTTTCCCATTAGCACTTACTTTATCCACAGGGAAAAATCCTTCTCTGAACCAGGTCTAATTTTGTTGGAAAAGGAGACAGAGTTTAAGGGCTTCAAGAAATCTTGAGGCCTGTCAATTTCTCTGCCATCCCTTTATTTATTCCTCTACTAAGAACATATTTATACAACATTTTTTGATATTATCCATACAGGTTTTGGTACTCTGTTGGTGAGATTTTTTCCTCCAAATGCCCAAGCATATTTGACCCTTTATCTTGGTAGGGGGGTTGTGGTGAGGAAATAAAGTTATATGCACATCCAAGTTATTGCTTCAAAAGAGATGGTGCCCACACCATCTTTCTTACCTCTTATGTGACAAAATGATAGGCCATTGTGCTACAAACATAGTTCCATGTCCTCATATGAGAAAGGTTCAATGGGTAGCCCCCTCTCTTCTCTAAAAGTGACAATAAAAACAGCCAAGAGAAACTTCTTTTCCATTTGTTATAGTTTGTGAAATTTATATTCCTGGAAAGGCCCTCAGAGATCTCTGCAATGAAGAACAATCATAATCAACTAATTCCAGTCCTTTCCCACTGGTGAGGAAAAACGGTTGAATCGTTGATATCGGTTTCGGGCCCAGGTGGGAGAAATTGACCAAGGGTCTTCCAGAACTCAGCTGTATCACTCTTCTCTGAATTTCTACTCCACTTCTAATCCACATTTCCAGGAAGTTGGAAAGGGGAATGTGGGAAAAGCAGTGTACTCCTGATGCTCCCTAGAGATTCAGTACCAACAACAGAATTTTTCAAAATGGTTTCTTTATGGGGACCTCACACATCAACCCACAAACTGAAGGATGGTAATAAACCCTTTAATATTTGAGTTCAAGCCTCAGAGGGGGCAGGGATTTAGTTAATGTAAGATGCCATCTGTATTACCTAATTATTTATTGACCTCTAATCATGTGTTATCTCCCAAAAGACCTTAAACTTACAAAGGGTTAGAAATGTCTCCTCCTTCTCCTTCCTTTTTGAATTCTCAGACAATGCTCATTAAATAATGGCTACTCAGTAAATATGTGCAGATTAAAGAATTAAAAGGCTTTTTTAATAAAGTTTGTTTTTTAAAAGATTTTATTTACTTATTTGAGAGAGAGAGAGCAATAAGAGAGCACAAGCAGGGGGAGAGCAGAGGGAGAGGGAGAAGCAGGTTCCCCACTGAGCAAGGAGCCCAATACTTGCTCCATCCCAGGACCCTGAGATCATGACCTAAACTGAAGGCAGATATTTAACCAACTGACCCACCCTGGCGCCCCTAAAAAATTTTTTTTAAAACATTGAGAAAAATTCTACACATCTGTTTCTTGTAAGGGAATACATTATGTTCAACCTTGTTTGCCTAAATAGACTTTACAAACTTAATACCTATTAAATTTCCAGGAACTCTTGAAACATGGGGAAAACCACTAAGATTTATGAAGATATTGACACATGCACAATACTCCAATTGTTTGGTCCTTCATTAAGATGAGAAAATCTGTCAAACACTACCATCTGCCATCCAAAGAATAAGAAGATTAAAAAAACACACAAATTAAGTCAGTTGATGACTCACAAAATGGATACAAGTGGAAAAGGCAACACATTATATAATGACTAATAAAGTCTGAAACAATGGCAAAGCTGCAAGGGTAGGAGAGGAGGGGGAGGCCGGGGGAGGCCTGATGGTGATTATCCAGTTGCCATGTCACTGCCAAACTACAAGACAAGAAGATGTAGGGGGAAGATGACTAAATTAACTATTCTCTCCCCTCATCATTACCAACCTCCTGTTGCTGAGACACAGGAAAGTGTCTCCTTTCAGCAAGACTGCTTGTTGTGTTTCAATAATATGATTGCTGCTCATTTCTAGGCTAAATCTGTAATCAAAAGTAAGGGAAAAGTGAAAGGATTGAAATGTGCTGATTTGTTCACAGAAACATAGTCACACCCTAACAGAAGCGTGATGGTCTATGGTTGTTCACATTTTCTCAGGGGATAACCCAGCCCTGAACAAGAAAAATGCTCCTGGAAAGAACTGGAGGCTGACATCTCACAACCCACACCCATACCCTGGTTTCACAGGTAAGGAAACTAAGGCACAGAAAGGTTGGGTAATTTGCTCAAGATTACACCTGTTTGATGTCTTAACGAAAAATCTCTCCATTCTTACTATATGCTATTATTATATCACAGTGTATTTTAATGTATATTAGGATATTCTGTTATAGTAAAAATAGAATAATAGGAATTAGCTGTGGTTGTAGTATTCAAACATCAAAAAACCTTAAAATTCAGTAAAAGTGAGCCATTATGGGGCGCCTGGGTGGCTCAGTCAGTTGAGCATCCAACTCTTGATTTTGGCTCGGGTCAGCATGTCAGAGTTGTGAGATCTCAAACCTTGTGTCAGGCTCCTAACTCAGCATGGAGTCTGCTTGAGAGTCGCTATCTCCCTCTGCCTCTCCCTGACTCTCCACTCGTGTGCACACTCTCTTTTTCTCTACATAAATAAATAAATAAATAAATACAATGTGGATGTTCTTTTTTAAGATTTTGTTTATTTATTTGAGACAGAGATGGAAAGAGAGAGCATGAGTGGTGGGGGAGGGCCAGAGGGAGAGGGAGAAGCAGAGTTCCCACTGAGCAAAGGAGTCAGATGTGGGGCTTAACCCCAGGACCCTGAGATCATGGCCTGAGCCAAAGTTGATGTTTAACCAACTGAGCCACCCAGGCGTTCCTGGATGTTCTTAAAAAAAAAAAAAAAAGTGAACCATTATAATAACTTCAGTTTTTTTTGAAAGATTTATTTATTTAGTTAGTTAGTTTATTTATTATTTGAGAGAGAAAGAGAGTGCACATGTGTGAGTGAGTTGGAGGAGTGGCAGAAGGAAAGGGAGAGACAGAATCCTCAAGCAGACTCCCCTTTGAGTGTGTAGTCTGACATTGACGATCCCAGGACCCTGAGATCATGACCTGAGCCAAGCCAAGAGTCAGGCCCTTAACCAACTTAGCCACTGAGGTGCACAAATAACTATTTTATATATATATATATATATATATATATACATATATACACACACACATTATATATATATATTATGAAGCATAAATAAACTGTAACTGAGGGTCAATGTAAAATAATGGCATCCCCTTTATTTGTGGTGATTATGTTCTAAGAACCCAGCTGGATGCCTGAAACTGTGGTTAGTACTGAACCCAATATATGCTAATATAAAGTTTAATTCATAAATTAGGCACAGTAAGAGATTAACTACAACAGTAATACAATAGGACAGTTATAACAATATACTATAATAAAAGTTATGTGAATGTGGTCTTTCAAAATACCTATTGTACTGTACTTATCCTTCTTCTGATGATGATGTGACATGATAAAATGCCTATGTGATGAGATGAAGCGAGGCGAGAGATGCATGGGTTATTACGTAATGTGAGGCTACTACAGGCCTTCTGATGACAAGTCAGGAGGATCGTCTGTTTCCGGATGGCGGTTAACCTTGGGTAACCGAAACCATGGAAGTCGAAACCATGGGTAAGGCAGTACTACTGTATCCTGCTTTTGTCTCTCAAGTGATCTCAGACCATATATACTTTTACAATCAAGTGTAAAACCTTAACATAATTATGGATTATCCATTTTTAAATTTAACTCATTTGAAAGATAAAGGGAAGGCAGGAGCTGCACTTGCGGTGAGCACAACATAGTGTACAAGACTGTGAATCACTGTGTTGCACACCTGAAACTAATGTCACGTTTGTGTCAACTAGACTTCAATTAAAAGAGAGAGAGAGAGAGAAAGGAGATAAAACATTTGAAATATTTATGTTCTACGATTGCCAGAAATTCAAATCTAAAAATATCATTTAGTATCTCAATTCAGAAAGCCTTGAAAGGATATATAAGCCTCACATCTGTAAAGTGCTTAGGAACATCTGGCACAAATCATCTTTAAACAATTTGGTTTTTTTTTAAAGATGTTATTTATTTATTTTAATTTTTATTTATTTATTTATTTTTACAGAGAGAGAGCACAAGTAATCTGGCACAAGTTTCCATTAAACAATTTGTTTTTTATTTTTTTAAAGATGTTATTTATTTATTTATTTATTTATTATTTTTTTACAGAGAGAGAGAGCACAAGGGAGAACAGCAGGCAAAGGGAGAGGGAGAGGGAGAGGGAGAAGCAGGTTCCCCCCTGAGCAATGAATCCCACACTGGTTTTGATCCTAGGACCCAGTGTCCTTAACCAACAGAGCCACACAGGTGCTCCAAAAGATTTGCTTTTAAATAAAACTAATATATTATAAGCTACATTTCCAATAATCTCCAATCTTAGTTTGACCTCCCAGAGGAACAGACTATGAAGTAAGAATTTAAGTGCAGATAGTTTGGGAGGAGAAAGAGGTGACCAGAGAGAGGAGAGAGGGGACATGAGACAGGCAAGGCAGGCAGTCAGGGCAAGATGGGTGCATTAGGAAGCAGCCGGCTCCAGGGATGAGCTCAGCCTAATCCCACTGGGGAAATCCTGACCATGCTCCCCAGAAGAATGAGGGAGCTGGGACATTTACACACCAACTCCCATGCTGGTCCAGAGAGGGGAGGGGCCACATCTTCGCCCTTTGTCAGGCCCTCTGGGCAGGAGGCACGTTCGTCTTGGAGAGCAGGTCCTTGGTGCAGAGAGACGTTTGCAACTGGAATTGCAGCCAGTGTGTGGCCCCAGTGCCTGCGCCCCCTCTGCTCCATTCAGCCTTTCACTCAGAAGGACGTTTGCTTGCCTTTAAGTCTTTATAACCACGTAGCCCTTACTCTTGGAAACAATAAAAGATCAACTAATCCCACAAACAAACTCCCATCATGGCGGTTTGCATGAGGGCTCCACAGAAGCAAATGTGAGAAGATCCAGAAGATCCAGACGCCCTGCTTGAAGCTGCTGTGATGAAGCACACCATGCCTTACACGGAATTATAGAGTACAGGTTAGTGGGAAAGGAGGCATCGGCAAGAAGCCAAATCTATTGAGTGTACATCACGGCTCTAGGGTATCACGCTGTTCTCTAGCAAGACTCTCCCTCCCAGGCCCAGGAGTAAAATGATAGTTATTGTTGGGCCTTTATGGTCACCCTTCTTACTTTCTCTATTCGTGAAACCCTAACATTCTGTGTGCCTCATAAATCCTTAATTTATGAGGCAAGGAGGTTTGTAGTCCAGACAGATCAAGTGGCTTATCCTTGGTCAGAAACTGAGTTAGTGGTTCAACTAGAGCCAGAACTGATTCCCCATGGACAAGCAGACGGTGGGATTCTGAGTAGGAAATCTACGCTTGCTCACCCACTCTCTTCTAAGGTGTATATATTTTCCATTCTTACCCACCCTCTAATTTGTCTCATACTTTTCTTTCTTTCACATAAAGCTTCCCAAATTAGCCAAATGGGCAAATGACCAGATAGATGTTTTTCTTCTTAGTGTTCTCACTTTCATGGTGGTTATGACTTGCATCCCCTTTTTTAGGAATGAAAGAAGTGAGGCAATGAGATAAACTCATGGGATTAGAAGATGTGAAGAACATTCCTACCCGCTTGTACCATTTTTATTCATCTGTTTCTCAGCTGTATGCCTACATAAGTAGAAAAATGGATTTATTTGTGTGTCTTATAGTTTGCCCCAGTTCTTTCCATATTACACTTTTCCTTAGAATACACTCTGATGTTTTGTCCTGAAACATCCTCATTCATTAGCCAAACACTAATAATCAAAATTATTTAATTTTGAAAAACTAATTAAAAGGATTTTCCAAGTTGGGAGAAAAACATTCAAGAAAGAAATGTCATGTTTTAACAAGAAAAGGTGATAAAAAGTGGGAAATGACGTGCTCAAGTAAAGTGTGATTTTCACCCTCTTGTTGGATGGCTGGCAGGATCGCTTAAAAGAGGGGGAAAAAAGGATCAACTATGTGATTTATATTTGCACGTTGAAATTTGTCCCTAGCCTGAAATCAGATCTCTGTGTTTACTCAGCCATACGATGGAATTACATTACCCCTCTGGCTCATGACTCACAGGAAACACTGGATGATTTTTAAACAGAAAACTAAGCATAAAACACTTTTTTGAGCCTCCTGAGATTTGAGGAGATAAAAGAAAGATAGAAAATGTCTTCCCACAGTCACCACTTGATAATCTTCATCAAGTTCTGAAGACGGCAGAAATACTGACATTTTCCTCTTGTCTATGCAATGTGAAGTATGAAAAGATTCTGTTATATTGTTAAATGGGTTTGTTAGGAGGTTTTCTTTTCGGCTGTAACTCCAGGGTATGTGTGTATGTATGTGTGAGTGGGTGAGAGAGAGAGAGAGAGAGTGTGTGTGTGTGTGTGTGTATGAAAGAAAGGCAGGGGCATAAGACTAGGAAAACAAAACTTATAAATATCACTAGGCTTCTTATGCATTTCTTTTTTACATCTTCAAAGAGAAACATCATGAAGTTCTACAGTATATAAAGATATAGATTATGATGGCAGAACAGCATGCATTTCTGTGTTTTATATATATATATATATATATAAATGTAGAATACAACATATGCATACTACTGTGTTTTAATTGCATCAAGAATGCTGGTATGCAGCAAACATTGGTTGGATTTAGAATTGCTAAGAAAATCCTGCCAATTTAAGATTTATTTATTTACTATGCTTGGTTATTTGTTGATGCTGTTTCAATTATTCATATAATGTTCTTGTTAATTTGATCCATGCACATGTCTCTTCCCTTCTAGTCTGAGAGACACTGGCTCTTTGGTGTGTACTTAAAATAGAGATTGTATTTTATTTATACTCAAGCATGCTATTCCTATAAAATGCTTCAACATTCAAGTCAGAAAAAAGGAAGAGCACCAAATCTTAATTTCTTAGTGAACACTCATGTCCTTCTTCCACAGCCTAAACTGGAACTTGAGACTCGAGGAGTACATAGGGAATTCAGATCCTTAAATACGAATAAATATTATTAAAAGATAATATCAACTTTATAGACATTCGCAATTGCCAGAAACATCTGGGAATAGTGACAAATTACTTTAGTTATTTCTAACAATGATCCGCTTAGGTGGAAAGTTTAATGAATGCCAGGAGAAAAAGAACAAAATGTGAGGTTATTCTGGCACTATGTGGAGACATTCTGATCTGCAAGTAGAAAATGTAGCATGTTCTTATTCTATACAGATATGATCTCCTGAATCTATAGAACAGAACTATGTGCGGTGGTGGAAATGTTCTACATCTGCTTTGTGCATTACAGTAGCGGCTGTGTACATATGGCACCAGAACTGTAGCAAATACAATAGAAAATCTGAATTTGAAATTTTGTTAAATTTTAATTAATTTAAATTAATATATCCACAGGTGGCTGGTGGGTACCATATCGGACAACATAGTCCTAGGAGAAAAAGCTCTTTTTTTAGCCTGAGAGAAAAATCATGGGAGTAACAGAGATGAGATAAAATTAGAGATTTTGCTGCCATCAATGGACATGGAGAAAATATTTGTAAGAGATACATCCGATAAAGAATTATTACCAAAGATATACAAAGAACTCTTAAAACTCAACAAGAACACAAGCAACCAGTCTAAATTTAAAAAATGGGCCAAAGACTTTAAGAGATACATCACCAAAAATGGTGTAGAGATGGCAAGTAAGCATATGAAGAGATACTCTACACCATATGTTATCAGGGAAATGCAAATTAAAAGAATGGTGAGGGGCGCCTGGGTGGCTCAGTGGGTTAAAGCCTCTGCCTTAGGCTTAGGTCATGATCCCAGGGTCTTGCATTGTGCTGCCTGCTCAGCAGGGAGCCTGCTTCTCCCTCTCCCTCTGTCTGTTGCTCTGCCTACTTGTGCTCTATCTCTCTGTCAAATAAATAAATAAAAACCTTTAAACAAAACCAAACAAACAAACAAAGCCATACTGTGCTGCCACTACACATCTATTAGAGTGGTCAAAAATCCAGAACACAGACAACACCAAATGCTGGCGAGGAAGAGGAGCACGTGTCATTCATTACTAGTGGGGAATTGTAAAATGGTACAATCACTTCGAAAGACAGTTTGGCAGTTTCTTACAAAACTAAATATACTCTTACCATATGACCCAGGAATAGCACTGCTTGGTATTTTGCCAAAGGAGTAGAAAACTTTTGTCCACACGAAAACCTACACACAGATATTTACAGCAGCTCTGTCCATAATTTCCCAAACTTGGAAGGAACCAAGATGTCCTTCAGTAAGTGAATGGATAAATTCAATGGGCATAATCTGAAAATATATTAAATTTTTAAAGTAGGAGCTAACTCTAAAGTTTCGGATATCCTTAAAATTTTTTTTTTCAATCAGCTTTGATTTCTCTAAGACTTTTGACTCAGCTAAAAATTCCTTGAAATGCTCTCCTCTTACAGAGTTCTTTGGCTCTCAATGGATTCTACTTCTACCCTTCTATTACTTCTCAGTCTCCATTTCTGGTTCCTTCGTTCCTTTTTTTTTTTATGTGCCTTCTATCTGGGGCTTTGTGCTTTGAGTCCTTAGGTCTCTTCCCTGGTTGGGGGGGTGGGGAAGGTCTCTTCCCTTGATATCTGCTTATTCTACTCAGTTTCTTTGTTCATTTTTCACTCCCTTCACTTTTCACTCCATAACTATGTTTTTGATTTCCAAACAGCTCTTTGAGCTGCAGACTTCACATTGGGCTACTTCATCCTAGCTACTAAATTTTTTCCTGCCTGAATGTTACACACAAACCCAATATTAGAGGATTTGATTCAAAAACCTCTAATAATTTCTGACACTTTTAGGCTACACGTCTATCATATTATACCAAATTGATCTTATCATTGACCTTTTTCTACATCTTACCTTCTGTGGGTGTTAACCTATTCTTTCACTCTTGGGACTAGAAATACTGGTGTTTATAACATTATCTTTTCATTCATCCCCTGAAAGCAATTCAGTGACATCAGTTCTTTCTCTGTAAATGTGTCTCATACTCACTCCGCCTGCTTTTTCTACAGGCCACGCTGGAAGCCCAGGGTTCTAAGAGCTAAGGCAGACCAGCCATGGGAATGAGGTGGGGGTTGGTCATAATGTATGACCAAAGCACGGAGCACTTGGGGCTCATGTTCCATTAATCAATAAGAGGTCAAGGCAGCAAGCCTATGGGAGGAGACTGAGAACAACAATGAGAAATACAGGGAAAGTGCAGGGTAGAACCTGCAAGATGGAGTAAGCAGGTTTGAGAGACAAGTTTCTAGAAGCAACTGGGTCTAAAACAAAGGAACGTTTATGAATTTCTGTTAATAAATTCAGGGACAGGAAGGGAACTTCTAAGATTAGAGTCTACTAGTCTGACTTTTCTCTTTTCCCTGATATACCACCCTAATCTAAGCCCTAATACTACTTATTTTATTACTGTTTTTTTCTTAATTGTGTTACCTTTGGCAAGTTAGGAAACTCTCAGTACCTCAGATCTTCATCTGTAAAAGTATTCACACCTATCTCATAGAGTTATTTAAGGATCAAAGGTAGAACACTTAGAACAGAGTCTGGCACCTAATAAATGCTAGATCATTAGCTATTGTTATTATGGTATTATATTACTATTATTATTTCATAAGGGTTTTTTGACTGGTCCATCTATCCCCAGACTTTATCACCTCCATTCCAACCTGCATTCAGTTTTGTAATCTTTTTTTTTCATGGTACTTCCTGTGGACTTCCATGGTTCCCAGATTACCTGATGGTCAGGCCCTAACTCCTCTATCATGGCCTTCAATAATGGAGCTCCTTCTACTCAACCTGACATCTCTTTGCACCCAATACTTTACCTCTCCTTTTTTCAGCATGACCTACTTCCTGTCTCCTGTGGAAGTCATGACCTTTCATATCACTTCACCTTTGTTTATGTTGTTCTCCCTCTCCAGAAGGATCTCCTTCCTTACCTTCTACCCATCTCACTTATAATCAATTTCAATCAATATCAATGTCAGGGCCTAGCTCAAGTTCTATCTCCTCTGCTACAGCAGAGGTAGTTTCTGTTGTGCTTTTCCAAAGTGTATGTCTAGTAACGTCAAGCAGAATGCTGGGCACAATAGTGTTTGATAAGTATTTCTACCTTAGTTATCCTTGCTCTTGTACTCAACATCTTGAGTTTTATTTTATTTTAAAGATTTTATTTATTAATTTGAGAGAGAGGAAGAGAGAGAGAGAGACAGAGCACAAGCAAGGGGAGAGGGAGAGGGAGAAGCAGACCTCCCGCTGAGCTGGGAGCCCTACATGTGGTTTGACCTCAGGACCTAGAGATGGTGACCTGAGCTGAAAGCAGATGCTTAACCATTCGAACCACCCAGGTGCCTCAACATCATAGACTTTAGAGCTTGCTATTATTTAATAGTTTATGAATATATAGTGTATCAGTTTAGAAAGCCTTTGATTATATGTCATAGAAGACCACATTAATGGAAGGTTGAACTCTAAGTATATTTATTGTGTATTTCCAAAGTTTCATCAAGTCAAAAAATGCTTCAGTTTCACCATTCTCAGACTATTCGATTTTTACCTATGTGCTCTTTGCATCACCATCACAACATGGCTGCTGTAGTTCCAGGCATTTCATCTTCACATGAGTGTCCCAAGGTTAAGAGAAAGTACCAATGACAAGAGTGCCATCCCTAGTTAGAGAAGCTAACAACAACAACAACAACAACAACAACAACAAAGTATTCTGGGAAAGGAGAGAAGGGATGCCAAAATTGACTTAAATAATTTGCCACTTGGGGCAAGGCACATTGCTATCCAAACAAAACTAGAGTTCTGCTGGGAAAAAGAAAGAAATGCCTCTTGAGTAGGCATCTTGTTAGTGTCTGCCCTTCTTTTGTATTTTTGTGCTCTACTGTTGTCTCCTACAGAAATAACGTCTTTATTCCCCAGGGTGCACAGTACAGTCTTGAAAACATAGCAGCCAAGCAGCTAGTTAATTGTTTGATTGTTGAATCCTTAACTGCTGTTCAGGGCATTCCCTAAGCCCTCACCTTCTGCCTTTGTTTTGATCCATTTCAGCGTCCCAAGAAGCTACCTATTTTGAAAGTAAGAAAGGTTCAACAAACACAGTGAGAGCTACTAGGCATATACATTTAACACACTTTATATGGATTTCTGCAGAAGCTCGGAAGCCAAAATACAACTTTTGAGTTTTTTTGTTGCTCTTTGCCTGATGTAAACATTATGTGCTTAGCTGAGCTGGGAGTCCTTTAATTATCTTTTCAGGAAGCCTTGTTGAGAGGGCAGATCCTGAAGCGACCAACCAGAGCAGCCTCCTGACAGCCCATGCTTTAAAACAGGACTCAACTCCAAATAATAGTCCCTTTCCTGCCCATGATAGTATTTATCTGAGCACAAAGTAATTAACATCTCCAGCAAGTCAAGTCTCTGATTGCATCATATGGTCTCAGCAACTCCCAGGTCGCCACCCATCTGGTTGCATTGATTTTGCCATTTGCCAGCATGTGGGTTTGTGTGTGCGGAGCGAGGGGTGGGGTGGAGGGAGTGGAGGACCATTAGGTGTTTGGAGTAACACGTTAACACATGTGCGTGCTTAGGTTTTTACTGTGGACCCAGTCGGTCCATCCTGGCTGCTCAAGTAAGAGAGGGACAGATGCTCCTGGTCACGTCACTCTTGGATTTAAACTCTGATACTGTTCCTTGCTTGCTGCCTCTGGAGAGTATCACAGCTTGGAAGAGAGAAACGTTTCACGATTGTGGGGGTGAAAAGCTATAGCCTAGCAAATTCCTCAGCTCAGAAAGAAAAATTCTACAGATCAGGAAAATAATGGCTGCACTTATTTTAAGCCATTGGAGAGGATGATACGTAGAAAAAGGAACAGAGATTGCTAAATAGGTTTGCCTACGGATGTATTCTCAAATTAGGCATATGCAGATTAATGTGTACACATGGCCTAAATATTGCTGTGGTAAGTGAAAAATTCCGAATGTTACTAGATTATTGGGTTATATAACACTCTACGCTTTGGATCCAAAGTCTTCCTTGCAGTTGCTTTGAAAGTACATGAATGTGGTAAACAAATCCGCATAGGTGTAAAGAGAAGTGGCCCAGTTTATACAAAGGTGAGTGCGGAAGCTAGGAAATATTCAGCTCAGGTTTCGGCTTGTCTGAAGTTGCTGATCCGAAAACTGCCTTAAGATGTCATTGAGTAGGGGCGCCTGGGTGGCTCAGTGGGTTAAAACCTCTGCTTTCGGCTCAGGTCATGATCCCAGGGTCCTGGGATCGAGCCCCACATAGGGCTCTCTGCTCCACGGAGAGCCTGCTTCCTGCTCTCTCTCCCTGCCTGCCTCTCTTGCCTACTTGTAACCTCTGTCTGTCAAATAAATAAATAAAAATCTTAAAAAAAAAAAAAGATATCATTGAGTAAATATATAGATGACAGAGTAGCTGTGCCACTCTAATTCATGAATGGTCCTTCTGTAGATATGTTGAAACACAATAAAAGAAAATGAGCTGTAGATATTCCGCACAAGCTGAACATAATACTTGCAACAAATATCACTTAACAACTAATAAGTGTTGTAAATCTTATCCGTTATTTCAATACGCCTTCTTGCTTAGTTTTGTTTTCCACAGACACACACACACACACACAATGCCAACTCAAACTGGAATGAGCACTTGATATGGTCTCACAGGGGGCTGTGATGCTCCTGCTTTGATAGTAACAATTAAAGCCCCCAGGCCCACATGGGAGGTGTGGGGTGACTGGGAGGGGCAGAGAGGGAAATGATCAAAATGGCCCTCCACCCCGCGGTGTTCATGATTGCTCTTTGCTACTGTTGGCTCCGACTCATTTTCTTAGACTCAATTAGCCCCTGCTGATGTTTCCACGGAGAGTGACAGAGGGCGTTTGAACAGTCCGCATGGTGGTTGGAGGGGAGGTTCTGGATGGGTTGAAAGCTGGCTCCCCTAGGCTGTAACTTAGGTGAGTTGTTCATCCTTTTGAAGTTTCAGTTTTCTTTTTTTTTGTGAATTGGGGTAATAATAGTAACTGTCTCATGGGATTAAGGGCAGAGTGAATAAAATAATAATAATATAAACCTTTTTTATTTCTTTTTAAAATTTTTATTTATTTTTATTTTAGTTTTTTTAATTAACATATAATGTATTACATGTTAATATAATATATTATGTATTATAATACATAATGTACCAGGGGTATAGGTCTGTGAATTGCCAGGTTTACACACTTCACAGCACTCAACATAGCACATACCATCCCCAATGTCTATAACCCAACCACCCTCTCCCTACCCCCCTCCCCCTGGCAACCCTCAGTTAGTTTTGTGAGATTAAGAGTCTCTTATGGTTTGTCTCCCTCCTGATCCCATTTTGTTTCATTTATTCTTTTCCTACCTTCCAAACCCCCCATGTTGCTTCTCCACTTCCTCATATCAGGGAGATCATATGATAGTTGTCTTTCTCCAACTGACTTATCTCGCTAAGCATAATACCCTCTAGTTCCATCCAAGTCATCGCAAATGGCAAGGTTTCATTTCTTTTGATGGTTGCATCGTATTCCATTGTGCATATATACTACATCTTCTTTATCCATTCATCTGTTGATGGACATTTAGGTTATTTCCATAGTTTGGCTATTGTGGACATTGCTACCATAAACATTTGGGTGCAATAATATACATTTTTTTAAAGATTTTATTTGTTGGGGCACCTGGGTGGCTCAGTGGGTTAAAGCCTCTGCCTTCGGCTCGGGTCATGATTCCAAGGTCCTGGGATCGAACCCCATATCAGGCTCTCTGCTCAGCGGGGAACCGGCTTCCTCTTCTCTCTCTGCCTGCCTCTCTGCCTACTTGTGATCTTTGTCTGTCAAATAAATAAATAAAATCTTAAAAAAAAAAAGATCTTATTTATTTATTTGTCAGCCAGAGAGAGAGAGAGATCATGAGCAGGGGGGAAGGGGGGGAAGGGTAGAGGGAGAAGCAGACTCCCCGCTGAGCAGGGAAGGGAGCCTGATGCAGAATTCTATCCCAGGACCCTGGGATCATGACCTGAGCTAGAGGCAGATGCTTAACCAACTGAGCCGTCAAGGTGTCCCAATATTGTTTAGCCCATTATAAGCCCTATAAGTGTTTATTATTGTTATTATTTATTATTTCAGTTATAACTCAGGATAAAAGAGAAGGGTATGGGAAGGGGGCCTTTAAAAATCTATTCTAGACATCATCCATGCACTCATTTCTTCATTCAAAAGAAAAGCACCTTGATTATCATACTGAGTGCCTGTTGCATTGGGACAGGTATAACGGCTTTGGGCGCAACACAAGCTCGTGGTAAAAACTCACCTAGGTGAAATTTGCTTTTCAAATTTCTCACCTTCCTTTCAGCTGTCCTCCTCCAGAGTATTGTTTTCTCCCACTGCCCTGGTGATTATGAGCCAATCACTGGAGTTCACCTTAACAGGTAAAACTGTCACCTCAGTCAGCCCCCACCAAATCTCCTGTGCAACGTCCTGGTTTTTTCTGAGCTTTTTTGGTAACTGGCTTAGTTTTTGCTAAGGCATTAAGTTTTCTGATCTGTTGGTACATTGTAGTAACTCTTCCAGCTTATTATTCCGGTGGGAGAGACACAGGGCCTTCCTTATACAAGAGACCTTCTGGTATGGAATTCCATCGTACAACATGGCTTATGGGGTCAAATCACAGGGGTAGATAAGATGTTCAGCGCCTCTGAAGTCAGTTCTCACAGGAAGTTCTGCCTATAAGTAGGAATGGCTTCGTGGAAAGTAATGAGGTCCTGTCCCGATATGATAGAGCATGCAGTTCAGTTGGAAATAAGAATTATACCAATTAGACAATAATTCTACTAATAGAATAAATATGTGCACAATATTGCTAGATAATAACTGTCAACTAATATTGTTCTGAGAATACATAAAAATGTCAAAATTATTTAGTAATCATTGAATGTTTACTCTCAAAATACATTTTATTGTGGCAAAATACCACATGTAATATAAAATTTACCATCAGTGACATTTAGTATCTTCACTGGGTCATGCAACCATCACCACTATCTAGTACTGGGACATTTTCATCATCCCAAAAGGAAACCCTATACCCAGGACACTCCCCATTCTTCCTTCCCATCAGTCTCTGGCAACTACTAATCTGTTTTTTATCTCTATAGATTTGCCTATTCTGGATTCCTCATATAAATTGACTCATACAATATGTTGCCTTTTGGATCCCCTTTCTTTTACTTAGTATAGTATTTTCAAGGTTTCATCCATGTCATAGCATGTATCAGTATCTCATTCTTCTTTATGGCTGAGTAATATTCCATTGTATGGAAAGACCACATTTTGTCTGTCCATTCATCAGTTGATTGACATTTGGATTCTTTCTGTGTTTTGGCTGTTGGGAATCGTGCTTCTCTAAATATTCATGGCCAAGTTCTTTGGGGCACCTGTTTTCAGTTCTTTTGGGTATATACTCAAGAGTGGCATTACTGGGTCACCTGATTTAACTCTACTTGACTTGTTGAGGAACTGACAAGCTGTTTTTCAGTTTCCATTTTATATTGTCACCATAAACATATGAGGGTTCTAAGTTCTCCACATCCTCACCAACATTTGTTATTTTCTATTTTTTTTTAATTTTTGCCTTCCTGAATGGTATGAAGTAGTATCTCACTGTGGTTTTGATCTGTATCTGTGTAATGACTAATAATGTTGAGCATCTTCTCATGTGCTTGTTGGTCTTTGTGATAGCATTTAAATAACTTATCTCAGGGCGCCTGGGTGGCTTAGTTGGCTGAGTGTCTGACTCTTGAGTTGGACTCGGGTCATGATCTCAGGGTCATGAGATCAAGTCTCATGTCCAGCTTTGTGCTCCATATGGAGTCTGCTTAAGAGTCTCTCTCTCCCTCTCTCTCTCTGTGCCTCCCCCACCATGTGCACATGCACCCTCTCTCTCAAATAAATAAACAAAATCTTTAAAATAAATATCTTATCTTGTTTAACTCTTACCATAGACCCAACAGGTATTTTACAGATGAGTAAATTGAGGCTTTATAATTAAGATGAAATACATTGTCCAAAGTCATGGCAGAATCAGGTTCAAGAGATCTAAGGGAAATGAGCCTGGAAAATGATGGACTTGGGCTACTGAGGAGTATCTGGACCTCCTATGTTAAGAAAAACTTCCAGGGACAGCACAATTCCCAAAAGGCATGTTGAAAGCAACTCACCCATGTGGCAGGTCAGTTGTAGAGGACGAGCCACACACAGCTGGGTTGCTGAGCTAGTTGTTAAATGTGTTGGCCAAAGTGGTCAGCTTCCTTCCACAAAGGAGGCTTCGGGGAGCCTCTGTAGGCTGTAGGCAATTTTCCTTTCCATTTTGTTTCTCCTTATGAAAAAAAGAAGTAGCCTGTCATAATTGCACCGAGATCTAATTTCTTTCACAAAATGCCATTTTATTTGATTAACTAGAACATTGAGGTCAGGATATAAAAGATGAAGAAGTTAGACTTACATAACCCAATAGGAAGAGAATCCAGACTGTATTTCAAAGAGCTTCTGATCACTCAGGATGTTCAAAGAGCTTTGGAACAGGACAAGTGAATGTAGAACACATGCCTTGAAGCCAGGACCCTTGTAACCCATGGACTGGCCAACTCGGTAGCCCATGAGAGGAATGTCTGTGCATAGATGGTTGCACCACAGACTGGTCATGGGCATGCCACGTGGTCTTGGCCTCTGGTAGAACTTCGTGTGTATCTTGGTTTACTGCCCTGCCTTTAGATTATTCTGCCATTGGTTACATAATTTGGAAATAAAGATAAATAACACGCACATAGGAATAAAAGCTCCTACACAGTGCCCTTGATATAGTAGTTTCTAGGAAGAGCCCTCCGCCACGGTAAAAGATGCCTAAAGTCACATGGAGATTGAGCCAAATGAAAGGGAATTTTAAGTTCCAGTGTACTTGACATCAAATACTGAATTATCTTTTACTCGCTATGAGATATTAGAGTGATGTATGGCACAATCAGTGAAGAGGGTCAAATATACACTGGGACTAGAGACAGCAAAGGTTTAATGTCAATAACTTTAAAGTATATTGGCAAATCATATTAACGGACAAAGCTTGCTGGACCTGCTATGTGGGAGCACTGTATTCTTCCAGGTAATTGTGTGAGCAACACTTGCCTGCCACATGCCACCTGGACCATGTGGGATGTTTTCATTAGCACTCAGAAGCAGATCTCCAGAGCTTTCTGTTTATTTTAAAGGAAGTGCAAAGTATAAATGTTTACCAAATCTGGACTCACTGCCTCTTTACCAGATGAGTTTGGTTGTGATTTCTTTCTCAAATGTGTTTCAAAGTAGAGAGAACAGTGTTGGACAGAAAACAGTGGGAGAGTCACTTGGATACCTTCTCTCCTATGATCTGAGCCTTTCAAGGAAAGATGAAGAAACTGGCAGGAATTTTCTTATCAAGGATTGTGACTGTATAAATCACCCATCTAAGGTATACAGAGTTGGGTTTTTAAGAAATACTTAAGGCAAGTGCTTTAAAAAATATCCACCCTCCCCCCCAGCCCCCAGAATCTTCTGTCCTCATATTAAATAACAAAAAACAAAAACTCCCAGCAAAAGTAACATTTGTGTAAAGACAAGGCATTAGTGAAAACAACCAGGGAGCATTTGCTGGTGCCAGGCCTCATATCTGGAGCATTTGTTGCCTGGAGAGTGTGGTGAGATAAAGTGAGCTCTTTTATCCTCCGGATCCAAAATACAGACGCCTTAAATCCCGTTTTGGTGCAGAGCTTAATCAGAGTTGGAGTTGAACAGCGAAAACACAGACTCTTTGTAATAAAATCTTTATATATATGAGTGGCTGTGCATTGCAGGTACAACCCAGCCGACTCTATTTAAATTCCACAGGTGTAAAAATATTTATGGACCTTTCAAAGACAGTTATAGGTTTATTTGAGCAATGCGATTCCAAATTTTGAAAAAAAGATATTTTATATTAAAAGCTAATGGAAAATCCTAAGTAGACATTACTGACTTCTTAAAATATCTTCTCTACCCTAAAACATACTTCACTAAGAGTTGTACACCATATAAACAGAGCTAATAGTATATCTGTTTGCTGCTAGTCAAAAAGAAGTATAGTACGTTTTTCCCCTTTTACTTTTCATGTTATTTTGGTTTAACTTCACTAGTTTCCCTGAGAAGTAGAAAATCAGAATGTTGTTGAAAAAATGGAAAGTGTAGAAAATTATAAAGAAAAAAATCACCTATAATTGCAAACCCAGCTATCACAAAGTTTAATGTTTTGGTCTATTTTTTAGTCTCTTGTCTATGTCTGGATACGTATGTTACCTACAAAGATATTTGGTTACCTACAAGGCTGATTTCACACTTTAAGCAGTTTTTCCCCCAATTTCACTGAATTATAAAATGAGATTCTGACATATCACTAAATATTCTTTGAGCATAAGATTTTAAATGATTCCCTGATATTATCCTTTAATAATTTCTGTATTATTGAATAGATTGTTTTTAATTTCTGTTGTGAATGATTCATGGTAAGTATTTTGCTACATAAATTTTTTGATACATAAATTATTTCCTTTCCATAGGTTCTAGAATTGGAATTGCTGAGTAATAGGAAAGTGAAGTTCTTTAAGTTCAAACAGATTTTGCCTTTATTGTACTGAATGAGGGTGCCAATATAAATTGTAAAAACTCCCACCACCAGTGGAAAAAAATGTGCCTGTCTCTCTCACTACAGTCTCATCCAGACTACTTAATAGGGTTAGAAAATTAGTTTCCACTTTGATGTGCCAGAAATAGCATTTTGTTGTTACTTTAATTTGCTTTTCCTTAAAATTAGTTAAAATATACATTTAGAATTTTTGGTGAATGGCAACTTACATATTTTCTTTGAAAAATTTTTCATTTTCTTTGACCGTTTCTTTTTTTTTTCTGTTAAGTTTTTCTCCAGTTTTTCATTTTTTAAAAGATCTTATTTATTTATTTGACAGAGAGAGATCATAAGGCAGAGAGGCAGGCAGAAAGGGTGGGGGGGAAGCAGGTTTCCTGCTGAGCAGAGAGCCCGATGTGGGGCTTGATCCCAGGACCCCAAGATCATGACCTGAGCCAAAAGCAGAGGCTTAACCCACTGAGCCATCCAGGGGCCCCTCTTCCGTTTTTCATTTTTAAATAACAAAGATGCTTGTTTAAAAATTTAAGCAAGATAGAATTATGAACAACAAAAATGTGAAAATTATCTTCTACCCAACAGATACATTTTTTTACACATGCCTTACAGGCATTTGTTTTTACAAAAACACGCCATTATACATATACATGTATGGGATTTTTTTAAACCTGAATTGTATCATTTGCTTTTTCCCTTAAAAGCGTGTCACAGATTTGTTTACTTTTCGGTACTGACAGATATTCCTCACGCGTTGAAAAAGCTCTGTTCTGAAGTAGCACAGTTTATGCCATCATTTCTTTACTTATGCACATCCTATGCATTTTTTTTTATGCTCCTTGTGAGTAAGAGGCTCTGGCTTTTTCTCCGTATCTTCCCGCTAACCACAAGTAAACTATGGATTCCGTTTTCCATTATACCTTTCAGGGAAAAGCATTCTGTCCTATGCGGAGAACACAGTCCTCACTAACCAGGTCTCACTCTCCCTTGAAGAGCCAAGGGCAAGGGACGCCTGGGTGGCTCAGTGGGTTAAGCCTCTGCCTCCGGCTTAGGTCATGGTCTCAGGGTCCTGGGATCGAGCCCCACATTGGGCTCTCTGCTCGGCAGGGAGCCTGCTTCCCCCTCCCCACTGCCTGCCTCTCTGCCTACTTGTGATATCTCTCTCTGTGTCAAATAAATAAATAAATAAAATCTTAAAAAAAAAAAAAGAGCCAAGGGCAAAATAACGTGCCCTAATAGACACCATTCTCCATGCTCAGAAATGACAGGACAGGAGTCCTGAGAAAGCTGCAGATGACGGCTGACAGCCTTCCCCCATGCTCGCTCTAAAACCAGAGAACAGGAGCAGAGCTATTCAGGGCTCTAGCCACAGGAGAAGAGGGTTGAGTCACCACACCGCAGCCGGGCCTCTGCTGAACTGGTGGCTAAATGCTTGGAGCTGTAGGGCAGGTTGCCCCTGGCCAGACCCAGGGCCCAGACCGTCTGTTTCTAGTATAGGAACTACTGTATATGGCCACAGGCCTGTGCGGCTCTACGCAGCTTGGTTTCCTCCTCTAGGAAATAGCTCAAAAGGCCAGATGAAGAAGAAGCTACCAGGCTCAGCCCCATCTCACCCCCTGCCTCAGAGTGGTTTTTTAAAATTTATTTACTTTAGAGAGAGACAGAGAGTGTGGTGGGACAGAAGGAGAGGAAGAGAGAGGCTCTTAAGCAGATGCCCCTGGTTCCGCTGTCAAGACTAACAGTAAAGAGAGAACCAGAAGTGTGGTTTGGGACAAGAACCTGATCAAGGTGGGGCTTTTCTCAAAGGTAACACTTTCCTGTTTCGTTTTATGAGGAAACTATTGTTATTAAGAATTTCAGGGGTGCCTGGGTGGCTGAGTCCATTAAGTATCCATCTCTTGATTTCAGCTCAGCTCATGATCTCAGGGTCATGAGATTGAGCCCTGTGTTGGGCTGGGCGTGGAGCCTGCTTGGGATTCTCTCTCTCCCTCTACCTCTCCCCCTTCCCCCACTTGCTCTCGGGCATGAGCTCTCTCTCTCTCTCTCTCTCAAAAAAATTCAAATAATTAAATCTAATATTACAGAGCAAACATGGCATGGAGAGTGAAGTCTAGAATCTTTTATTTCTCACAGGAAGAGCACTACCATGCACCACTCATTTTTCTGGGGATGGAACCTCCAATTATAAAGCCAGCCTTGAGGCAGAGAGACGTTCCTGAGGCGCCTGGAGCCTCTAGACTTTTAGTCAGAACTTCACAGCCTGGAATAGCCTCAGCTAACGAGAGAAACAGGAGTATTCGTATCAGCTATGTTCTGGTTAGTCCATTGCAACCCCTACCTCCTCATCGTGATCACTGGGGTTTTTTTTAGAAACCATCCCACAGAGGAGGTTACCTAGGAAATGGTGACCCTGTTTGGGGGCAGCAGCGGGTGATAGACACACGCACACTCGAGACCACAGGCACTGAGCCTGATTGCCTGAGCTCAAATCCCAACACAGTCATTTTACCAGCTCTAGGATCTGCAGTTAAGTTGCTCGGCCTCCCGGTGCCAACTTCCTTATCTGTAAAATGCAAATAAAATTACCATGAAAAATACCGCCAGCCTGAGTCCTCAGAATTGTTAAGACTGTAGACGGATTTGCTGTTGTGCAATGCTTCTTGCTCATCCTGTAAATTCCAGAAGGGCCAGATTCCTATAGCAGCATGTCACCCAGTGTGTCTCTCTTGGATGGCGTAACACTAGGGAAGCCCCAAAATTTCTTGAGTCGTGTTTTTATAAACAGTTAGAGTTCTGATTTTTTCAGTCAGAAGTTTGGAAAGCTTTGCCCAAGATTGGTTCCTTAACAGCTGTGTCTAGATAATATAATGTGATGTTTGATGTTATGAGCTTGTATCTGTTCATAATATCTACATAAAACCTATCTTTCAACCAGACTTGACTTGTTAAAATCTGAGATTTTATTTATTTTTTTAAACTATTTTTTTAAAGATTTTATTTATTTATTTGACTGAGAGAGAGAGAGAGAGATTACAAGTAGGCAGAGCAGGGGCGCCTGGGTGGCTCAGTGGGTTAAGCCACTGCCTTCAGCTCAGATCATGATCTCAGGGTCCTGGGATCGAGCCCTGCATCGGGCTCTCTGCTCAGCAGGGAGTCTGCTTCCTCCTCTTCTCTGCCTGCCTCTCTGCCTACTTGTGATCTCTGTCAAATAAATAAATGAAATCTTTAAAAAACAACAACAACAACAAAAAAAACCAAGTAGGCAGAGCAGCAGGCAGAGAGAGAAGGGGGAAAGCAGGCTCCCCGCTGAGCAGAGAGCCCAATGCGGGGCTTGATCTCAGGACACTGAGACCATGACCTGAGCCAAAGGCAGAGGCTTAACCCACTGAGCCACCCAAGCACCCCAAATATGAGATTTTAAATTGCTTAAAATATTCACTCAAAGAAATTAGTTAACTTCATTACATGAAACTTTGCTATGACTATTATGTTGTCCTGAAGTCCTTGTACACTTCCAAGTTTATGGAGATACTACCAAAACATACAGATCCAGAAGATGAGAATATGGACATCTTTGCAGTGGGGGCTGAGGAGTGAGGGAGGGAGGCATCATTTTGCCTACCACAAAAATCATGTTGTTGAGTATAAGCTTATCTGTAGGACTATCAAAATCCATCGTGGGTTTCTATACCGTAGAATGACTTGGTCAGATTTTTATGTTAAAAGATAATGTCTGTAGCATAGAGGCAAAGATTCTGGACAAGTCCAGGTGGAAGCTGGTGAGGATCTGAACTGGGAAGGGCATGATGTCCAAGGAGAAAAAGGGACATGGAACATTCATAGTAGAATGTAAATGTTCAATCATTCTGACTGTGAAATTTTCACTATTCTATTCTTTCTCAACCTTTTCTTTGCTGAAATAGAGGGATGGAATGTAATTATTTCTTACCCTCTGGGAGAATTCAAAGACCAGGACTTTCATGCTCTTAGAGAAAGGGATTTGACTATTTTGGTTGCTTTCAATTTAGGCTCTAGGTTTAGTGAGTCATTGAGGTCTGTTATAAGTGAGCATAGGGCATGGAAGGGGTAGAGAGGCTGTGGGAATACGCAGACTGAAGAGAGGAGCAAGAAATGGGCATATTATATGGAACCCCAGATGCCTAGGAATTCATCTGGAGGAAGTGGCCCAAGAAGGGAAAAGCCTAATACTAAGAGAATGGGCCCGAGGAAGGATCTAGGTCCTCTTCTGTCCTCTTTTATGACAGCCTAGCAATCACTGAACAAGAACTTCTTGCAAGATAAGGCAGAGACACTCCCGATGCTCATCAAGTAATTTCATTTTTCCTCCTAGACACACAAGGAGTCTATATTCTCCAGGCCTTAGCATCTAGGTGGGACCATGTGCCTGGTTCTGTCCAATGGGATGTGGATAGCGAGTGCCACTTCCAGACCTGGAATTTAAGAAAGAACCTATGTTTGATCCTGCTTTCCCTTTCACTGCACCCTGGGGGTCTTAAGTAAAAAGACAGTGAATCTATAGGATAGGAAGAACTTGGAGGACACCCATCCTAGAAGGTTGTGTGGTGAGGAGTATCTACGTTGGACTCTGCATACAGGAGAAATAAACGTTTATTATCTAAGCCACTGAAATCTGGGGTATATTTGTTAATGCAGCATGACCTTGCCCATCGTGACTAAAACACCAACTGATTGTACTTTGAATCCCTAAGAGGACATCACTTTGCAGACACCAGCCCCAGGCCCCATACGTTTACCCTGGGTAGGACATTTGGAAAGATGTTTGATTTTCTGGGGTTCTTTCTGATTGTCCCTAGGTTGACACTCTCCCCCACCCTAGCCATAGCACCCCAGGATGCCTGTGAACCTGAGAGGGGTCAGATCCTAGCCACCTAGTAAAACACTGGGGTGGTGGGAAGGTCTGACCTAAACTGAGGGTCTGAACTGTACTTGCAAAGTCAGCCCGCGCAAGGGACCTCTAAGTTGGGACAGCAGTTACCCACAGCTGGATATGCTGAAATGTTTTTTCTTTTCAAAACTGGAACAAACAGGATCCACATAAATGCTGCTTACTGCCTTCATGGACCTAATCCCTGAAGCCAACTTTATTTTGACTCTGTAATATGTGCTCTGTCTTACCCCGAGTCCCCCCAAGAGCAGAGCCTGAAACAAAGATCTGTGCACAGGAGGTTTATTCAGCATGTGGTCGCAGGGAACGAGAGTAAAGGACCAGAAAGTATAAAGCCGGGAAGAAGAAAAAACTACTACAAGCATATTTTATGAAGTTATTCACTTACCGTTGGCAACTGAGGCTTGAGCCCACCAAGGCCGCTGAGAAATATTTAGACAGTTTCAGAACTGTCTACCAAATGATTTTACAGGGAGAAAGATTGATTTGTAACCCGTTGGCTGAGGGGGTGCCCAGGAGGCCAAAACTCCCCTGACTTCCAGGCTGTGCAGGGGAGCAAGCCTAGCAGATGCCCATGGTGTTGGAACAGCTGCCCCAGGCAGGTAGCAAAAGATGTTCAGGGCAAGGGGCACCTAGATGGCTCAGTGGGTTAAACCTCTGCCTTCGGCTCAGGTCATGATCTCAGGGTCCTGGGATCGAGCCCCGCATTGGGCTCTCTGCTAAGCAGGGAGCCTGCTTCCTCCTCTCTCTCTCTCTCAGCCTGCCTCTCTGCCTACTTGAGATCTCTGTCTGTCAAATAAATAAATAATATATTTTAAAAAGAAAAGATGTTCAGGGCAAGCTGAAGGCAACCTGTCATCTGCAGGAAGCTCCTTGGAAGCCCACACAGCAGTTTCCCAAAGCCAAGCCTGTGAAAAGCAGTGAGGCTGAGAGGATGTGAGGCAGGGCCCAACAGGTATCTGATAGAGAGTCCCCTTCCTAAAATACCCTGATCTCTTCATGGAGAATTCTTGGGGGGCAGGAATTCCTGGCTCCTATTTCCCATTTCCTGGAAGCTGAAAGCCAAAGCCATAGATATGTCTTCTCCCTGATGTAAGCTCACCTCGTCAGTGAGTGGTTGACTCTGGGAGGCAGGCCGTACACAACAGAAAGTCCTGGCAAGGATTGAGTTCAGTTTCCCGTGGTTGTGAACAACTTGATAGCATCCCTTGTGGTGGTTTAGGTAGGGTGAAGGACAGCCCAGACCTTGAATCCCCAGGGAGAATAGCACAAACAGAAGCTCTCTGAAGATCTTGAAGCAGTTGTCAGCAGCAACATTCCCATCGGGCTGTTCTTCCTGGGTGCTGGTCTGTGTTCCCTACTTCCCGAGTCTCCCTGTTTTCATCATTCTTTCGCTTGAATTCCAGCATCCCTTTGGGTCTATGAGCCCCTGATCCCATTTCAATAAATTCCCTTTTCCTTAAAATAGCCACAGGCTGATAGCAAAATCAGTGAACAAATAGAAGACAGTGTGGGGGGGTGGTGGAGAAGTAACACCATTGCCCCTTCTAACCAACTGAGCCACCCAGGCGTCCCTCACCATTGCCCCTTCTAAACAGATTGGAACTCATCATGTGACTCCGCCCTAATTTGGGCAACAACTTACTGGATTCAATATCCAGTATGTAATATGTGTATTATGTACGCATTATGGATATTATGGCAGCTATATGGCTGAGGAGAATTCAGTTGTCTCTAGAAACCAGCTCTGGCATAACTTGCTAGAATTAACATTCATTAAGGAAAAAAAAAAGAAACCCTCAAACTTCTACCTCAGCAGCTCATCAGTAATTGTTGTATTAGAAGAAAAGTATACACCCGATTTTATACTGACCTATGGCTTGTTCTTGGGCCTGCTTCAGTCAAACTTGACCTTTAATGATATAATTAAAGACATATCTGGAAATATGGATTCCCATATTTCCAAATACATACATTTGTCTCTCTTAACACCCTACTCGGATGATGGTGAAGGAATGGAAAAAAGCACACATGCTCAAGGGCAAAGAGAAGGAAAGTATGGAGGACTAGTAACTGAGTCATCAGTTTGAAGAAAGCTGACACCTGAGCCAACAGTGGAAGAAAACAACACCCAGAAACAAGCTGATTCATGCTGCAGACCCCTGGGCAGTCTCAAGAATTGCGGTACCAGTTATCTTTGGAGACGAGAATGGGGGTGATGCTGGAAACAGAAGAATTAGTTGAAAGTCTGTGTTTGCCACAGTTAGACATTCCTTCCCTAGCATAGGCACCAGGCAAATACCCCTCCCTGACCAGGGCTGAAGGCTAGAAAGGTCAACCTTGACAAGTTCTAGATTTGAGGGCAACAGGCATAGCTGAGGTATGAGTGAGACGCTAGACTGACATGACAGGGGGGTTAAATGTATCTTTGACAAGGAAGCATCTTACCTCCTAAAAACCTTAGATAATAGGCTATAAATAATTACTTGTCATGTAAATTTCACAATTTTCACTATCTAAGTGTCTATTTCAATATAGCCTTTCTTAACTCTCATTTAAAAATATAACTTTGGGGGGCACCTGGGTGGCTCAGTGGGTTAAAGCCTCTGCCTTCAGCTCAGGTCATGATCCCAGGGTTCTGGGATCGAGCCCCGATTTGGGCTCTCTGCTCAGCAGAGAGCCTGTTCCCCCCCCCCCTCTCTCTCTGCCTGCCTCTCTGCCTACTTGTGATCTCTGTCAAATAAATAATTAAAATCTTAAAAAAAAAATAGGGGTGCCTGGGTGGCTCAGTGGGTTAAAGCCTCTGCTTTCGGCTCAGGTCATGATCTCAGGGTCCTGGGATCAAGCCCCGCATCGGGCTCTCTGCTCAGCAGGGAGCCTGCTTCCTCCTCTCTCTCTCTCTCTCTGCCTACTTGTGATCTCTGTCTGTCAAATAAATAATAAATTAAAAAATATATATATATATATATTAAACTTTGGGCCCTTGTAGGACCCAGTCCTGCCTTGCTTTTGGTAATCTTCTGCTCTGGGAACAGTATGAGTCCACAATCATGGTCTCCAGCCTGGGAAAGGAAACCTGCTCAGTAGACCAGCCACCCAGAAACTGTTCGTTCTTGTGAGTACTTCTAGGGTTCAGCTCTGCTCGTTGGTTCTTTATAAGACAGTGCTTATAGAGCACATTCTCTGGAGCTGAGTTGCTTGGGTTTGAATTTTGGCTCTGCCAGTTAACCACTAAGGAATCTTAGACAAAGCACTGAATTTCCCAGTGCCTCAGTTATTTTATCTAAAATGAATTTTTAAAATGCTTCCAACTCTTTGGTGGTTATAAGATTTCAGGCTTTTCTATCAAAAAAACCACCCATCAAAATCACACTGTGCTGGAAGACAGAATTTTAAGAACTTCCAGTCATGGAGTAAATATTTGTGCTGCCTCAAAATTCATATGTTGAAATCCTAACCCCTCAATGTGCTGCTGTTAGGAAATGGGGCTTTGGGGAAGTGATTAATTCATAAGATGGAGCCCTCAAGAATGGGATTAGTGCCCTGATAAAGGAGACCCCCGAGAGATCTCCAACTCTTTCCTCAATGTGAGGATACAGGAAGATGGGAGTCTGCAAATAGGAAGGAGGGTCTCACCAGAACCTAACCATGCTGGCACCCTGATCTCAGACTTCTAGTCTCCAGAGCCGTAGAAATATATTTCTATTGTTTATAAGCTTCCCAGTCTATGGCAATTTGTCAAATAGGCCTAAACTAAGGCACTTTGTTTACAAAACCATGGATTGCTTTATCCTTTCCATGCCCACAGACTTAAATATCAAACAGAATTCTGAATAATAGGATATATGGATTTTTTTTTAAATCAAAACACTATGGCCTAAAATGCCAATTAGTACAGGTGGAAGGAATGATGGTGCAAGAAGTTGTCATTTTGAAACCATCATCATAGTAATTTATTTAGGCAAGAATCATCAGCGGATTCCAAAACCAGTGGTGAACATTTGGTGAGAAACAGGGTGTTTATATAGCCTCAAAGTATCTCCCCATAGGTACTTATTAATTATAAAGGGAAAGTAACTTCACAATGGGGAAACCTGGCAAATACTACTTTAAGGAAGTGATTAAGTTTAATATCACAAATAATGAGACAAAGTCATACCGTGTACCACCTATTAGATTGCCTTAAAAGATATAAAACATCACTGCTGAGTTATTCCCCCCAAATTTGCATAACCTGAATTAATCATGAGGAAATGTCAGATACCCTCAATTTGTGGAGACTTCTACAAAATAATTGTTCTCAAAAAATGCTAAGGTCATGAAAGACAAAGCAAGACTTAGGGACTGCCACAGATTAAAGAGGAATAAAGAGACAGGCAAACTAAATTCAGTGCGTGATTCTAGATTGGATCCTAGGCCAGGAAAAGAAATACAGGCATAAAAGTCATAACTGGGATAATTAGTGACATTTTAATATTGACTGGGGATTAGATAATAGTTATTGTATCAATGTAGAATTTCCTTATTTTGTTAATTGTGCTGTGTTTCCAAAAGAAATTGTCCTTGATTTTAACATATGCACACAAACTATTTAGGCATAAAGGAGCATGAAGTCTGCAAACTTACTCTTAAATAATTGAGGAAAAAAATGTGGGAGGGGGCAGCAGGATGTATGACAAGAAAACAATAAATCAATTTGGGACAAAATGTTTAACAACTGGTGAACCTGGGTAAAGAGCATACAATATAGGACTTGCAATCTTTTCATAAGTTTGAAATGATACAATATTGAGGGTTATTAAAAAATAAATATACCATGGCCAAAAGATTGCCTCCTGGATATAATATTCTACAGTTAGCATTCAATGATTAAGGGTGATCCCAAAAGACCAATTCATCCTGCCATCTCACCTTTGAAACTTAGAGAATACTTGCTTTCAAACTATACCCAGTGCTATGATCAAAAGCAAGATAGCTTCAGACACCCAGAGTCCACTGAACTTGTAAGTATGAAGAAGGGAATCAACTGTTTTATGAATTATTCTTCTGATTAAATTTCTTGAAAGTAGTTTTAAGTTGTACCTGATGTGGAAGAGTGTGACATAATCTGTTAGTTACTAACCCAATATCCATTCTCTCTTGGTAACAAACTTCCTGGTTTTTAGGTAGGAATAGGGTTGCTCACAATAAAAGCTGTGTTTCCTAGCTTTCCTTGCAGCTAGATGTGGCTATATGGCTAAATTCTGATCAAAGAGCCTAAAAAGAAAAATTATAGAACAATTTCCAAGATACCTCCTTAAAATATGCCATTGGCCCTTTTACCCTTCTTCTTTGTCTCTTCTAACAAAATATTACCTGGAGTGTAAATTGATGTTTGGATTTCTACCAGCTATCTTGTGCAACAAAAACAAGATTTATGTCCTAGGGATGATGGCACAGAGAGACATAAGGAGCCCATGTGGGTCCCTCATTAAAAAAAAACAACAACCTCTCACAGGGCAACTGCGTGGCTCAGTCAGTTAAGGGGGCAACTTTTGATTTCACCTCAGGTCATGATCTCGGGGTTATGACGTGGAGCCCCACATCAGGCTCTGCACTCAGTATGGAGTCTGCTTGAGATTCTCTCTCTCCCTCGCCTGCTTCCCCTCTCCCTACTGGCATTCTAAATAAATAAATAAAATAAAATAAAAAAAAAGAGCTATCATACCAACCCTGGAATATCTATGTAGTAAACTATATGCAAGAAAAAAATAAACATTCATTTTGTTTAAGTCACTGCTAATTCAAGTTTCTATTATGTATCATAAAACAAATGGTTTTTTTTTCTTAAATAAGGGGCTAAGATCTGATTTAGACTAATAATTTCTAAAAAGTTTTCAGGATATGATTCATTTCATAAGGGTGGATCCCATCAATGTCTTGCTCTAGAGCCTAGCAGAGGCTTCACATAACTTTAGGTGATGAATATTTCTGTGGATGAATGAAAATTCTTTTTGTAAAAATAACTCCAAAATGTTGCCTATGGCAACATTAGTAATTTATCCCAATTTGGTATTGTTTTGGTGATTATAATTTGCTTCAAAGATCACATTAAATATTTTTCTTTCCCTATGAATCTTGGTCAAAAGAGATACAATCCTCATCTAGTATTTCAGCTTGTTAAATGCAGAATTTTATGACTATACTGTTTGCTTTCATGGCATTTTTCTTTAATGGATCATAAAGTAAAGGGAATTAGGCAACATAGGCTGAGTTATCCTACAGGAACAAACAATTCCAAAAATCTCACTAGTTTAAAACCACAAGGGTTTACTTCAGCAGACGGTCCTGCTCCCTATCTTTCTTATTCAGCTGATGGAATCCCCTCCATCTGGACAAGAGGGAAAGGAATGTGACAGATTGCTTATTTGTTCTTAGGACTTTGATCAGAAATGAGACCTTTCACTTCCACTCATATATCACTGGCTAAAGAAATCACATGGCCACACCTGACTTCAAGGGGCAGGGAGGACATCCTGCTATATATATCCAGGATGAGCATTCCAGAATTATTGGAGAACACTAATGATTATCAGACATAGGATTTCATAATTAATTCTGAGCTCACATCTTCTCATTTCAGTCTTTTCCTGAATTTGCCTTCAGTCATTTTTTAAAAGATTTTAAAGACTTCATTTATTTATTTGAAGGACAGAATGAGCAGTGGGAAGGGGTTGAGGGAGAGGGAGAAGCAGACTCCCCTCTGAGTCCTTCCCAGGACCTTCATATCACAACCAGAGCTGAAAGCAGACGCTTAACCGATGAGCCACCCAGGTGCCCGTGTGCCTTCAGTAATTTTTAAATATAAGAAAAATCTGATTGGTTAATAGAATGCCCAGCTCCATTTATTATGATTATGGAGAGTAAAATTTTCCTGAGGAGATACAGACTTAGCTCTAACTCTCCTAATCTGCCAGTGTGTGTTTGTGACTACCTGCTGGTGAAAAACAAAACAACATGACTTCTCCAAGTCCTGTCAGGTCAGTGTAGCCTCTGTTATCTCAGATCGGTGCTTCACTGAGCGTGCAGGACTCCCGGGGTGTCCCTAGAATGCAGTTAAGTGTTCACAAAATGCTTTCTTTTCCTAACATACCTGTTTGTGGAGACTGAATTTTCTCGCCTCACTTTAATGAAGGCAACATATTGCAACAGATTGAATGCAGAACAGATATGAGAATCCAGTCATCTTTATTAAGCAAGGCATTAAAGAAATCTGCAAAAGAAATAAGCTCTGGAAATAACAAAAAGTCACTTTTGTATGAATACATATTTCATGTTAATATGCAAAGGGTCATTGTTATTTTAAAGGAATTAATAAACATATAGTTTATAATTTTCTCAGTTTTAATTTTTAATAAAGTCACTATTGATAGATATAATCAACATAAGCTAAAGGTCTTTGGAGTCCTCAATAATTTTCACTTAACTTTTCATTTTGAAATAGTTATTCTCAATGATTTTTTTAAAATTTAATTTTATTATCTTTTTTCAGTGATCCAAAATTCATTGTTTATGCACCACACTCAGTGCTCCACGCAATACCTACCCTCCTTAATACCCACCACCAGGCTCACCTACCCCCGACCCCCACTCCTCCAAAACCCTCAGTTTGATTCCCAGAGTCCACAATCTCTCATGGTTTGTCTCCCCCTCCGATTTCCCCCAACTCACTTCTCCTCACCTTCTCCCAATGTCCTCCATGTTATTCCTTATGCTCCACAAATAAGTGAAACCATATGATAATTGACTCTCTCTGCTTGACTTATTTCACTCAGCATAATCTCTTCCAGTCCCGTCCATGTTGATACAAAAGTTGGGTATTCATCCTTTCTGATGGAAGCATAATACTCCATTGTATATATGGACCATATCTTCTTTATCCATTCGTCCATTGAAGGGCATCTTTGCTCTTTCCACAATTTGGTGACTGTGACCATAGTTGCTATGAACATTGGGATACAGATGGCCCTACTTTTCACTACATCTGTATCTTTGGGGTAAATACCCAGTAGTGCAATGGCAGGGTCATAGGGTAGCTCTACTTTTAATTTCTTTTTTTTTTAAAATATTTTATTCATTTATTTGACAGACAGAGATTACAAGTAGGCAAGAGAGGCAGGCAGGGAGAGAGAGGAGGAAACAGGCTCTCTGAGGAGCAGAGAGCCCGACGTGGGGCTCGATCCCAGGACCCTGGGATCATGACCCGAGCCGAAGGCAGAGGCTTTAACCCACTGAGCCACCCAGGCGCCCCTACTTTTAATTTCTTAAGGAATCTCCACACTGTTTTCCAAAGTGGCTGCACCAACTTGCATTCCCACCAACAGTGTAAGAGGGTTCCCCTTTCTCCACATCCTTTCCAACACTTGTTGTTTACTGTTTTGTTGATTTTGGCCATTCTAACTGGTGTAAGGTGGTAACTCAATGTGGTTTTGATTTGAATCTCCCTGATGGCTAATGATAATGAACACTTTTTCATGTGTCTGTTAGCCATTTGTATTTAAAGGAGTCCTGAGGCTAAAAGTCTTCTGAAAGTAAATTAAAGGAAACCTCATTTAAAATGGAGTCAGGAGCTTTTGATCTTGATGAAGTCCCAAAAGTTCATTTTTGCTTTTGTTTCCTTTGCCTTTGGTGACATATCTTGAAAGAAATTGCTGTGGCTGATATCAAAGAGGTTACTGCCTATGTTCTCCTCTAGGATTCTGATGGATTCCTGTCTCACATTGAGGTCCTTTATCCATTTCGAGTTTATCTTTGTATACGGTGTAAG
>PISX010014506.1:0-52770 GCA_004024625.1 Mellivora capensis
ACTCGATCCCGGGTCTCCGGGATCATGACCTGAGCCGAAGGCAGTCGTCCAACCAACTGAGCCACCCAGGCGTCCCAACAGCACATCTTCTTTATCCATTTGTCTGTCGACAGACACTTGGTTGGCTTCCATTTCTTGGCTATTGTAAGCAATGCTGCCCTAACTGTAGGGCTGCATGTATCTCTTCAAATTGGTGTTTTTGTGTCTTTGGATAAATACCCAGAAGGAATATTGCTGGGTTGTACGGTAGTTCCATTTTTAATATTTTGAAGAACTGAGAGATGGTGCTTTGATGGTGGTGAATGGAATGGATCTCATGTCCAGTCTTACACGCTTCTCTCATCTGTTCTCTATGCGGCCCAGGAAGATTTTTCAAAGTGAATCGGGTTCTATCTTTCCCTATTTAAAACCCTTCAACAGCTTTTCCTTCCCACCCTGGGAAAGAGCCTTTAGGGCCCACGAAGTTCTAGGAGATGGGATCTGCACACCCTCTCCTCCCCGCAGTTCCCCACACACCCTGCTCTTTCCCTCCTCGGGGACGTCTTCCATGCTCACTTGTCCTGGGAAGTGCTCCCCATTGCCTTCCCGCCTCCTCACCGCTCTTGGTTAGCATCCCTGACCCACCCTGGCGGTCTTGGCTTCGACATCATACCCTCAACGGGCCAGTCATTATTGGTTCTCTCCAATCCTACGTGTCTTTGTAATTAATCACACTGATGGTTTCTCCTCAGACATCTTTACCAGCACAGGACAAGAATGACATTCTCCATGCTCACTGCTCTATTCCTAGTAAGAGTATGGCTTGCACCAGGCGCATGGCAGTAGAGCAAGTGCCCAATAAATGATTTGTCAACTAAAGAGAGGGGCTTGGCCACTGACAGGGCAACATGAGGGCCTGAGTGTATGGCTAACAATGGACTGGGCCAACGAGAAGCAGGCGAAGGACGCGAAAGGGATGTAACATGGAACCAAAGAGAAATTTAACCGTCTGACAGATTTTCCCAGATTTTGGCTAAATCTAATATTTCTCAGGTTTAATTCAAATTTTTTGGGTTTGTTTGTTTGTTGTATTTCCTATCTTCCAAGTATGGTAGATTTTTTTAAGAAAATGTCCTCAATTCTTCTCTTCCCTGTATCCCTGGCGCCAACAGCGTGACTTTGAACCTCCTGCCATTAAAAGGTAAAGTTCATTCCCCACCCTTTAATTGAACTTGCGATTCCTTTAGCCAATAAAATATAGCAGAAGAGGCACTCGACCACTTTTAAGCTTGGGCACCAAGACATCACACACACTTCTCCCTCTTGGGATACTACCCCGTTGCCTCTTCAATAAGCCTGGCTACTCTTGGAAGATAAATGACCACAAGCCCCCAACTGACTTGGAGGCTGACAGTAGTCACATGAGGGAACCCAGAAGAACCACCTGCCTGAGCCTGGTCTAAACCGCCAGTCTGCAAAACCTTGGCTAAAGAAATGACTGTCCTATAAGTTGCTAAGTTTCGGGGTGGCTCATTGAAGCAACCAATGATGGATACACCACGAGGGCCCTGAGGATACAGAAATGAATGAGTTATGGAAGAGCCCCCCACCTTGATGAGATAGACACCACTTCCATTCATTCATTCATTCAATACAGGTTTTATTAAGCACCTACTGAATACCAGGCTCTGTTTTAGCTGCTAGAGATACACAGGTGGCAAGACACAGCCCTGTGTCCCAAATGAAAAAAATATATAGACAATAAATAGGCAATTGAAAAACAGAATATGGTAACCACTAAGGGGTAGGGGAGCCTCGCAGAGCTGGATGTAGGACTGAGTGTGGAGTAGGGCAGTTTGGGGTACTTCCCAGACAAAATGATGTCAAAGCAGAGGAAAACCAGAAAAGACTTTTCTGGGTGGAGATTTGATGCTTCTATTTCCAGTCTGTGCTACTTGTCGAAAGGAGGATGACGTGTATCATTTCCGTTACTGCTCCTGTTCCCTCTTTGTTGGTCTTTTGAATGAACTGAGAAAACTCAGGGAATAAACTCCCAGCTCTCCTGCCAAATAATCAGCAATTTGGAATACATCGCTCCATGAAAAGAGTTTTAATTGAATCCCCTCCCAACCTCCAAATAAGAGGAAGAAAAAAATCAGGGATATGGTAAAGGAAAACACAAAAGCTCCAAATATGTAGTTATTCGAGGAGAAAAAAAAAAAAAAAGACCTGGAAACTGCAAAAATTCATCTGAGGCACAAAGCCGCAATTGAAGTTAGCAATTTTCACCCGTGTTGTTGCTTTCACTACATTACACCAATTAATTAAAGTGGGTGCATCTGGTTCCTTCTAATTTTCTGCTCTCAGGCATTGAGCAGCTACTAATCAATGTTTATTAGATGATTTTTTTCAAGTCCATACACTCCTTAACTAGAACATCACAATAATAATCATTGAATAGGGGTAATGGCAGGTTCTACAATGTCTGGGTTCCTGTGACTTGTAGTAATTTCTCCAGTGATAGTCATTTTATCCAAAGGACAGAAAATGCCTCCAAATCCCACCATGGGTGATTAAACCAAAATTCAGGTTCACTGCATTTCAGAAAGAAAGTTGCCTGAGACCTGATCAATGAGTTGTGGTGAGGTTTCCAAAATTACTGGTGATTCAGAGGGAAATATTTTATTTCGGAGAAACTTTAACTCAGCAGTCCTAACAGCTTTCTTTTACATGTAAGTCATGCTATGAAAAGGTAGCACAAATCTCAGGCTTGATCAAGTACAATGCAGCCTATTATGTGAGATGTCTGTGTGATACTCCTGGCGGGTAGGGAAAAATAGTTGGACTATATGGTTTGAATCTCTTCTTGTGGCCAAAAACTCCCTTCCTCGAAATAGGAACGGTAACCTGAAAACAGGATATTCAAGTGTGGTGGAGGTTCTAGGTCTTTGGGCAAGACATCAAGACTCTTGGGTTATTCCTGGGGCGCCTGGGTGGCTCAGTCAATTAAGCCTCTGCCTTCAGCTCAGGTCATGATCCCAGGTCCTGGGATCAAGCCCCACACTGGGCTCTCCGCTCAGTGGCAAGTCTGCTTCTCCCTCTGTGATCTCCCTCACTCTTTCTCTTAAATAAATAAAATCTTTAAAAAAAAAAAAAGACTCTTGGGTTATTCTTACTGTTAATGATTGGGAGGTTGTACGCATTAATTTACAGATCCAGTTCAATGGCTATAGAGCTCTTCTTCCTCGAAGTCCAAGGAAACCAGACACAAATCGGAATCATCCTTTTCAGAACACTGTCACCCAGCTTGTGACCTTGTCTCTCTAGAAGTCCCACTGGCCCCGTGGCCCAGCACCACAGGGCAAGACTCTAGCTTCAGTGGACCCAACCTCTTCCTGTGCCCCTCCTCCACACGAGCACTGCCTTTTCTAGAGAAATTTGCTCGGTACTCTTTGGTGTTCGCTATCATTTCTGGTTGAGATTATGTTCTGGAGGCGCTGAGGACAGATTATTAAATGGGATGCTGCATTATCCTCAATCCATTTATGCTGTCCATTTTCCTGTTTTCTGTCAGTTGCTAAGGAGATTAGTGTGAAATGGGGTCCCTGTCCTACGGGGTTAATAATTTTACACCGCTCACTCGCCGCAGAAGTTAATCTCCGTGTGTGAAATCACTCTGCATTGCTGTGAAAATGATTGCAATGCTTGGATCGGAACATTATGACTTCAGGTGGGAGATAGTACGAAGAGCAGATGGACTCCTGGAAAATTCGAAACTCCTTCCAGCAATAATGCTCAACACTAAAACAGACTGGGAGGAAAGGACGGTGCAGTGAAAAAAAATAATTTGGGATATGGAAATTGACTGTTGGTGGATTTCCTAGCTGTTTCCTTCTCTTATCATTCCTTTTATTTTTAATATTTTTATTTTTTAGAGAGAGAGCAATGCACACGTGCATGCAAGCAGGTGGGGGGTGGTGCGGGGAGGGCAAAGGGAGACAGAATCTCAAGTAGACTCCATGCCCAGCATGGACGCAGGGCTCGATCTCACAACCCCCAGACAATGACCTGAGCCTCAATCAAGAATCTGATGCTTAACCGACTGAGCCACCCAGGCACCCCTCGTTCCTTTTTTTAACAAAACCTACAGTAGTATGACTAGGACACTCAAAAGATAATTATCAAAACCCAGAAGCTGATGGGAAAAATAAAGATGGGGAGATGAAAAGGAGCAGCAACTTTGCAATGAAATAGCTAAATTACTGTTGGAGTTAGAATTCTTTCTTCTTTGGGGGACGCCTGGGTGGCTCAGTTGGTTAAGCGGCTGCCTTCGGCTCAGGTCATGATCCCAGCGTCCTGGGATCGAGTCCCACATCAGGCTCCTTGCTCGGCAGGGAGCCTGCTTCTCCCTCTGCCTCTGCCTGCCACTCTGTCTGCCTGTGCTTGCTCGCTCTCTCTGACAAATAAATAAATAAAATCTTAAAAAAAAAAAAGAATTCTTTCTTCTTTGGGCATGTGCCAGTAAAGACACGAGGCTCTCCCTAACAACGTGATCTCTCTAAATGCGCTGAAAGTGCTGGGCCACCAAAATGCAGGTTACAATAATCTTTTAGTCAGTCTTGAAAACAGAGATTTAAAAAAATTATATACTTATGAAACACTAAAACATCATTAAAATAACATGGGAACACAGTCCAATTTTAAGACACTTAAATCCTGCTTAATATGAAAATCTAATGATTTAAAGTCATAGCAATTAACAAGTGTATAAAATGAACCATATATGAATCATTAAACATTTTTTAAAATAAAAATTAAACAGCTAAAAATATACAGCGATCACCATAGAAAGAAAACAGTTCCAGGTCTGCAAAGATTTTCCTGTTACATGTGATGAAAAGAAAAAAAGAAAAAAAAAAAAAACCAGAAAAAATAAAAAGTTGTAAGGAAAGCAAAGATTTTTAATTGAAATTTTAAGTGTTTTGGAAAAAAACTGCTACTTCAATCTACACCAAGTCCATTTATAAAGTGAATAACCTTTAATTTATGAATAGCCACCACCTACTTTATCTTTTTAATACATACATCAAATATCCAAAGATCTTGAAAATGAACCCATTTGTACCCTGGTAATTTTCTGCAGAATTATGATATTCTTGTTCACCACTAGCTTAAGAAGCAAAATCTAAAACATATGGGTTGGATTTTGTTTTACTTTCTCCTACCTATCCCAGCCTACAAAGCACCAGATACTCACAGTTATTCCACAGACCAGGTAACATCCTTGGTCTGTGATGGACAAGTTTTAAGGGACGAGGCTGCCAGATTAGTTCCTGTTCTCAGGAACCCTCCCCTTGGCAAGCAATAAAGCAAGACAAAGCAGGGGTCTCCTTGAGTGAGTATTCTTCTGCTTTTCTTTTTTCTTTTTGTTAATTTTAGGAAATTTTCCATCTGGATTACTCTACCTGAGAGACCCCCAGAGGTAAAAATGAATATTCTTGATTAATAAATCTAACCCTCAAGATATTTAAACTTTTGACAGTGAAACTCAGTGAGGACAGATCCACACACACTGACAGATATAGAGCCATATCCCTTCAACACTAAGTTAGTATACCAAATTCTTTATCTGTGCTTACCATATGACTTTGCAGTTCCTTCCACCAGAGAAAGAATGTATTTCCTACCCCACTGGGGGCTATGTGAGAGCCGTGGCAATGGAATGTGAGTAGAAATTAAGTGTGCAAGGCCTAGAAGTTAGGTGACATGGCGTCTTTAGCCCACCAGTCTTGGACTTCTGCCACTGCCTTAAGAAGAAAATGTTCACATGATAAAAGTCATGCATAAAAAACCCACACCGGACATCATACTCTATGGTGAAAAGCTGAGAGCTTTTTTTCTTAAGATCAGGAACAAGACAAGGATGTCCACTCTTGCCACTTTTATTTAACATAGTACTGGAAGTCCTAGCCACAGCATTTAGACAAGAAAAAGAAATAAAAGGCATCCAAACTGGTAAGGAAGAAGAAAAACTTTCACTATTTGCAGATGACATGATACTATACATAGAAAACCCTAAAGACCCCACCCAAAGACTACTAGAATGCAAAAATGAATTCAGTAAAGTTTCAGGACACAAAATTAATACAGAGAAATCACTCATAACAGAGTAGCAGAAAGAGAAATTTAAGAAAACAATTCCATTTACAATAAAATACAATAAATACAATACATATTGTATTGTACAATAAATACAACAAATACAATAAAATACTTAAGAATAAAATTAACCAAGGATGTGAAAGAACTGTACTCTGAAAACTCTAATCACTGAGGAAAGACATTGAAGATGACACAAATAATTGGAAAGATATACCATGCTCATGATTGTTAAGGACTAACATCGTTAAAGTAGCCATACTACTCAAGGCAATCTACAAATTCAATGCAAACCCTATCCAAAATACCAACATCATTTTTCGGAGATCTAGGACAAATAGCATGAAAATGTGTACGGAACGTCAAAGGACCCTGAACAGTCAGAGCAATCTTGAGAAAGAAAGAAGCTAGAGGAGTCGCAATCTCCAATTTCTGACTATACTACAAAGCTGCAGTAATCAAACTATGGTATTGGCACAAAGACAGACACACAGAGCAATGGAACAGAACAGAACAGAGAACCCAGTGAAGAATCCACAACTCTATGGTCAACTAATCCTTGACAAAGCAGGAAAGAACATCCAATGGAAAAAAGACAGTCTCTTCAATAAATGGTGTGCGGAAAACAGGACAGCTACATACAAAAGAATGAAACTGGACCACTTTCTTACACCACACACAAAAATAAACTCAGAATGGATTAAAGACCAAAATATAAGACCCAAAACCATAAAACTGCCAGAAAAAAACACAGTCATTAATCTCTTGGACATCATTCACAGAAACCTTTTTCCAGACACATCTCTCCAAGCAAGGGAAACAAAAGCAAAAATAAACTGTTGGGGCTACATCAAAATAAAAATCTTCTGCAGAGTGAAGGAAACAATCAACAAAATGAAAAGGCAACCTCTTAAGTGCGATAAGATATCTGCAAATGATCTATCTCATAAGGGATTAAAACATATAAACTATATAAAGAACTTATAAACTCAACACCAAAAAACATATAATCCTATGAAAACATGGGAAAAGGACCTGAAAAGACACTTTTCCAAAGAAGATAACCAAATAAATAGTTAACAGACTCATGAAAAGATGCTCAAATCACTCATGATCAGGGAAACGCAAATCAAAACCACATTGAGATACCACCTCACACCTGTCAAAATGGCAAGTGTCAACAACACAAGAAATAAGTGTTGGCGAGGTTGTGGAGAAAAAGGAACCCTCCTGCCCTGTCGGTGGGAATGCAAATTGGTGTAGCTACTGTGGGAAAGAGTATGGAGATTCATCAAAAAATTAATAATAGAAATATCATAGGATCTAGTAATTCCACTTGTGTTTACCCAAAGACAACAAAGACACTAATTCAAAAAGGTATATGCACTCCTAAGTTTACTGTGGCATTGTTTACAATAGGCAGATATGGAAGCCACCCAAGTGTCTACTGATAGAAGAACAGATAAAGAAGATGTGGTATATACATATAATGGATTATTAGTCAGCCATAAAAGATGAGATCTTGACATTTACAACAACACGGACAAACTTAGAGGGTATTGTGTTAAGTGAAATACGTCAGACAGAAAAAGACAAATACCACTTAACTTAATAATAAACAAACAAACAAAAGAGCAGAAACAGACCCTAAACACAGAGAACTAGGGGCACCTGGGTGGCTCAAGTGGTTAAGCGCCTGCCTTCGGCTCAGGTCATGATACTGGAGGCCCTGGGATCGAGTCGCACATTGGGCTCCCTGCTCAGGGGGAAGTCTGCTTCTCCCTCTCCCTTTCCCTCTGCCCCTGCGCCCGCTCATGTTCTCTCTCTCAAATAAATAAATAAAATCTTTAAAAAAAATACAGAGAACAAATGATGGTTTCCAAAGGGGGAGGGGTGGGAGGTGGGCAGAGTGGGAGATACAGGCTTCTATCTATAGAATTACAAGTCCCAGGCATGGAAGGTACAGCATGGGGAAAACGGTCAATGGTGTGTGTCCTCATGGAGTTGCATGGGGACACACAGTAGCTACACTTACGGAGAGCACAGTGTGACATGTGGATTTGGAGTCTCTATGTTGCACACCTGAAACTAATGTAACGTTGGGGGCCACCTGCATTTCAATTAAAAAAAGACGAGGAGGAGGAGAAAACCCTCGACTGATCCACAGAGGATGGGAGACGTGCAGCGGACGGAACCCAACCCGCAGGTGGGTGCCAAGCGCAGTTGAGGCCGGCCTCCATCAGCAGACCCCAGCTCACTTCCCAGACCCAAAAGCAACAATAAATGATTGGAATTTTAACCACCGCTAAGGTTTGTGGTTGCCTGTCATACCCCACTGTGGTGAGAACAGATAAGCAGTTTTGTTTTGCTCCTTTATCACTGTACACCAAGCCTAATATCTCTGAAGTGTAAGAACCTAATGAGAGGATTCCACGGAAACGGGCAGGCACCTGTCAACCAAAGGTTGCCACCCTGGGTGGTGAACGAGAACGAAACTCTACCCCACAGAAGAAAACTAGGGACATACACGCCTCTCTCGGATTTGGCTCCAGGTGTTTGAAGTAAATAATATAATAATGTCAAGGAGTTGATCAGCCGTAAATTCAGGACAGAGTTTCATCCAGGGGCTTAGAAAGGGGAAGGTACAATGAGGGAGCATTACACATGGGGCTTCAAGAGTACTAGAATATTCCATGTCTATGCCTGATGGACAGAACATGGCTATTCTTTTCAGTACTCTTCTAACTTTATATTCCCACTATACACACTTGTTGCACACGTTTTTTTTTTTTTTGCTATAAAAATAGAAAGAGGTCACAGAGGCCCCCAGCTTCTACACCTCCAGGTGTAGACACAACAGTCACACCAGGCCACCAAGGTGCTCAGGGGCCCTCCGGCAGCCCTCCTCTTTTCCAAGTAAGAAAAAAACAGATGGTCTGAGGCCTCGCCATCCAAAGTTGGGGGAGCGGCTCTGACAAGAGACCACAGAGGATTTGATACTCCCTGGGGGAGAAATGAGAAGAGTGAGCCTCTGGGGAAGGTCCAGCCGCCATGATCAATAAAAGTGCCAGGCGCTAAGCCCCAAATGCCTTGGCCTCAGTGTGTCATGAGCAAAGGCCCTGGGCTCTCCCTCCGGCAGGAGAGAGGTCTGAGCCAGTGGAGAAGAGCTCAGATGACCCTGCGAGAGCACCCCTGCCCCACTCCGAGCGCACACAGAGGCCTCGCTGGATCTGGCGGTCCCACACGTCGCGAGGAAGCGACGGGCTCTAAACAAGGAGTCAGAGGGGAGCGTGAGCCGCAGGTGTCAGGTGCCTCTGGTCTGAGACGAATCCATCACCCCCGCACACCGTGCATCTCAGGATGGCACCTGGCGCCCCGTCCATCAAAATACCCCTCAAGATTTCGTGAGGCTCCAATTCATAGCAGAGAAAACAAGAAGACAAGTGAACTTTGGAAGCGCGGAACCGCACGTGGCAGCGCGGGGCTGGAGCTCGGCGCACAGGCACACCAGTGGTACCCACGAGCCTCCCTTCTTTGGAGGGAGGAATGTTCTGGAACCAAGAACCGCACTGCCACGTGTAAAAGGCTGAGGATAGAAGCAGGTAGAGCCCTTTCCCAGGGAAAGCCCAACCCCAGTTTTGTTTTGTTTTTTAAGATTTTATTTATTTATTTATTTGACAGACAGAGATCGCAAGCAGGCAGAGAGGCAGGCAGAGAGAGAGAGGAGGAAGCAGGCTCCCTGCTGAGCAGAGAGCCCGATGCGGGACTCAATCCCAGGACCCTGAGATCATGACCCGAGCCGAAGACAGAGGCTTAACCCACTGAGCCACCCAGGTGCCCCCCAACCCCAGTTTTTATTTCCGTCTCTCCCTCAAACAAATTAAGACCTGTTAAGTGGGCCATTTTCCATGCGGGACTTCTGGAGAGAAAAAGAAATGCATGATTCGGGAAAGGAATTGCTAATGCCAAAGAGAGAAAGCAGGGCCCTGCCTTTATGTCAAGGCTATTGATTGAGACCCCAGATTCTGAATGCAGGGTAATGAAATAAAGAGCCTGGAACACGATAAGTGAGGGAAAATACAAAGTATACTGAATAAAGGCCGGGACTTGCAAAAGGGACATTTTGGCTGCCAGATCGGTGCAAAGACATGAATACTAGAAACGACCCATCAGCTGGAGAGAGGACACAGATGACATGGAGGGAGCAATGCAGGGAAATTGTCCTCCTACAATGTATGCACAAGGGAGAGTCTGGAGTGCAATTTCTAGGGCCATCCTTGGGGGAAATTGTAGCATTCTCCTGGAGGCACTGTGACTCTTTTTTGTGATTCCCCCACCTCCCTTCTCCTGTAACCCTTTTATAATAATCTTCCCGCCTGCCCGCTGTTCCCCACCCCTTCCTGCCTTTTCCTGCTCCCTGCTTACCGTAACCACCAGACTCAGCATAGAGCCCAGAGGTCTGCAGGGGTGTGGCCGGCCCTCGGGAAGGGAAGGGTGTGATCCCAAGCAAGGGAGGGGAGGGGGTAGTTTCAGACTCTGCCCAGGATGATGGCAGGGCTTAAAATGGCATTTGAAGAGAAAGGAGAAAATCCAACCTATAGAGATTTCTGGAGATTCCCTTCTATTTTCTTTCTTAAGTGGCAAGACATTTTCCATGCCAGGTGAAACCCGATATCAAATCCCCTAAAAGAAAAAAAGGAAGTCGTCTAACGCACGGTTGTTTTGGTATAGAAAGGTCAGGGGTCTGAAGGCCATGGGCCCAGCCTCCGCCTGGCACACTCCCTCGGATGCAGCCCCAGGGTTCCTGCACATGCAGCCCTCGAGCCCCAAGGAACGTGCCCTGCCACACTACTGAACGGAAGCCCCCCCCCACCAAAAAAAAAAAAAAAAACAGCCACAGACAGTAGCCACAGAGAGAGGCTGGCACACTTGGAGCAAAGGGGTAGGCAGGGCTGCCAGAAGCAAAAAATAAACAAACAAACAAATAAATAAATAAATAAATAAAGTCTAAAATCCCCTACCTAGTTTTTGGCAGTCAACATCCCAAACTCATGTGCCACATTGTGTGAGTTTCCTGTGGCTGCAGTAACGAGTGGCCTCGAACTTGTGGGATTTAAACAAACCAACACTTATCCCCTGGTCGTTCTAGGGTCCAGACGTCTGAGACCAGGGTGTCGCAGGGCTGGTTCCTTCCAAGGCTGTGAGGGAGAGTCTGTCCCTGTCTCTCCTAGCTTCTGACCATCCTCGGGGCCCCCTGGCTTATAGACACATGGTTCCACCTGTGCCATGGCATCTTCTGTGTCCCAGTGTCTTCTCCTTTTCTGTCTCTTACCAAAGCCCTCATCATTGACTGCATTTAGGCCCCACCCTAATCCTGGATGCTCTCCTCTCAAGATCCTAATTTTAATTACATCTGTAAAGAACCTTTTTCCTGGCAGGGTCACATTCTGAGGCTCTGTTTGGACATACCTTTTTGGGTGAGCCACTATTTGACCCACCGTGCACATCCACATAGCTGTGCCCTGCCTATGTCGGGTACGCAAAGTGGATGTTGGCTGTGGTGACCAACGGTCCCAGTTTGCTTGGAATTCTTCTAGTTTTAACACTGAAAATCCTTGTTCCTAGGAAACCCCTTGAGTCCCAGGCAAACCGGATGCTTGGCTGTCTTGGTATTGGCTCAGAAAGACTTGGATTTATACTATGACATTTATAAAAGAAAATTAAAATGTCCCACCAAGAGAGGCTAAAGACTAGACAAGATCTCTGGGCAGAGGGCCCGGACTAGTTCAAATGTCAGATCTAATCCTCCTGGGCTCTGATTTCGGTCTGCTGATGCAGTCCTCACCGTGTGCCTGGAAACATGGCTTCATGACGGCCAAGGTGGGAGTGGGCCCACATGTGACATTGGAAGAGTGTTCAAAAGCCATGCTCTTTTTTTTTTTAAGTTTTCTTATTTTAATTCCAGTATAGTTAATAGTGTTATTAGTTTCAGGCGTACAATATTCAGCAAGTCAACAACTGTATAGTTCACTCCATGCTCATCACAGTAAGTGTACTCTTTAATGAGTTTTTTTAAGGATTTATTTATTTGAGAGAGAGAACACGTGCACGGGACTGGGGGAGGGCCAGAGGGAAAGAGAGGAAGAGAAGCAGACTTCCCACTGAGCACTGAGCCCGGTGTGGAGCTCAATCTCACAACCCTGTGATCATGACCTGAGCCAAAGTCAAGAATTGGATGCTCACCAACTGAGCCAGTCAGGCGCCCCTTTAATGAGATTTCAGGACAGGGTAGATTTGTCTCTGAGGGTCCCTGGGGTGCACCTCGGATCCATCCCCACATCAGCCCTCTGCTTCCCCATGTTCTCCGGAGAGCCGGGTTTGTAACTTACAAGAAGCTCGACAGGTACCCAACAACAGAGAAACAACACATCCTCCCATCGCAATGACCTTCTGTGTTCTGCATGGACACACGACTATTCAAAGGTTGATGCTACGGCTGATGCCAGCAGAGAAGACGCCACGATGACGTGAAAGCAGGGGGTGGGGAATTTCCCCGTGTGAAGAGCACTGTGTGGCATGGGGTGGAGGCAGGGGGTGCAGGGAAAGGGGTGTAGGAACAGGACCTGGGCATTTAGTGGAGACCTTGCAAATCGACATCAAACCTATGCTTACTGCCCATCCACAGTCCCTGCTATGGGCAGTGACAGGAAGGATAAGACAAGGTCCTCTAGGAACTTGCCCTTCACGCAGAAAATAACAAAAGCAACTGCCAGTTAGTAAGGCTGACTCTATGCCATTAATTTTTAGCCCTTAGACAGAACCTTCTATACTTTCACTGTACAGATAAAGGAACCCAAAGAGTCTTCTGCTCTAGGTCCTCCGACTCAGCCATGCTCAAACTGGGGTTCTTCTCCTGGTCTGTCTGACCCCAAAGCTCATTCTCTTCCCACCAGAGTCTATGCCAGGGAGTGCACTGGTCGGACTGTGAGCCCATGACTTAGATCATAGGGGTCAAATCAAATTGCTTTCCAAAGCTGGTGTGTCAAGTCGCAGTCCTACCAGTGGTGTGGGAGAGTTCCATGGGTGCATGTAACCTCGCCAGTACTTGATTATGTCAGACTCTTATATTTTTTGTCAATCTGGCTGACACAAAATGGAAGTGCATTATAGTTTAAATTTGGGGTTCATAAATTCTGATGGTTAGGCAGGTTTTCATATGTTTATTAGCTCCTCCTGTTTTCTTTTCTCTGAAATGCCTGTTCAAGTCCTTTGCCCATCTTCCTTTGAGTTATCTTTTTCTTATTTATCTGTACTATTTCCTCATATATTCTGGGTACCAATTTTTTTCAGTTATATATAGTCCAAATAATTTCTCTGAATCTGTCATTTTTGTTCATGGTTTATGCTTTGTATGTCTTCTTCAGAAAGTCATTCCCTACCCCCAAGGTCATAAAAATACCTTTCTCTAGTCCTTCCTAAATGGTTTAGAGTTTGCTTTATACCTTTCAATCTTTAATCCAGGTGGAATTCATTTTCATATATGGTGAAGGTAGGGACCTACTTCCATGGCTAGGTTCTTCGCTGGCTTTCTTAATTCCCAGCACTATTTCCTTTTTTAAAAAAAATTAAGATTGTATTTATCTATTTAAGAGAGAGAGCATGCAAACACAAGCGGTGGGGAGAGGCAGAGGGAGAGAGGGAGAGAGAATCTCAAGCAGATTCCACGCTGAGCCTAGAGCCCAACACAGGGCTCAATCTCGTGACCCTGAGATCATGATCTGAGCTAAAACCAAGAATCAGACACTTAATCAATGGAGCCACCCAGGCGCCCCTCAGCACTATTTCTTAAATAAGCCTTCCTTCTCCCACTTCCCACAAGGCTCTCTGTCCCGAATTTCCCCACGTACTAGTCTGCCAGCTCTCTCTTCCACTCCGTTCGTCTGTCTGTATCTCCCTGTGCTAATTAATACTCATTCTCTTAACTACTTGCATAGCTTTACAGTGAATCTCCCTTCCCCTCTCCTCTCCTTATACGAATATGTATCACATCCTCCTCCCCAAAACCTGTCCTAATTCTGACTGGAACTGCGCTGAGTCTTCCAACTGCCTCGTGGAGAGCTGACATTTGACAATATCAAGTCATCCTATCATGAACCCGGTATTCCCTGTTTACTTAGAGTTCTTAGTGTCTGTTGAAAAAATCTTCTAATTTTCTCCATAAAGATTTTATGAATCATTTGTTAGATTTTGATTCCTGGGTACCTTTTCACTAAAAGGAAAATAAATGTAAATAATGATGTAAATAAATACAATTTAATTTTGGATTTTGAATTCGGAATCCAAAAATCTTGATAATCTCTTGTCCTAAATTAACAACTTACTTGTAAATTGGAAGGGAGAGTTCTACATACAAAATTATACTTGTAGGGCGCCTGGGTGGCTCAGTGGGTTAAGCCGCTGCCTTCGGCTCAGGTCATGATCTCAGGGTCCTGGGATCGAGCCCCACATCGGGCTCTATGCTCAGCGGGGAGCCTGCTTCCTCCTCTCTCTCTGCCTCTCTGCCTACTTGTGATCTCTGTCAAATATATAAATAAAATCTCTAAAAAAAATTATACTTGTAAATAATGATGGAGCTTTTATTTCTTTAAGCACTGATCTGAGACCAGCTGGCATGAGACCAAGACCAGTGATTTCCACTTTTTTTTAAATAAAACTTTAATAGGACAAAGGGAAGAGACTGCAACAAACCCCAGCTCTCCACTTTTCCCAGAAGAAAAAAAAAAAAGGGAGAGATGCAGAGACATGGGGCAAGGACTGTGCGTGTTTGACCACAAATACATCTGTCCAGTCAGACGACTGATAGAGATAGTAATCAGAATTAGTGAGCACCTACTGTATGCAATGTGGTGCTTTCCATACATTATCACACCTAACTATACTGGTGACGATGGAAGAAGAAGAAAAGAAAAGAAAAGAAAAGAAAAGAAAAGAAAAGAAAAGAAAAGAAAAGAAAAGAAAAGAAAAGAAAAGAAAAGAAAAGAAAACAACGGGAAAGACTGATTATCTTTTGCAAATTGCGGTCAAGAGCTCAGAGCTCCTTCGTGATCGACACCATGATGCAAACGCCAGGCACCGCTGTTTTATAACACAAGGAAATAATGAAACACATCGTGACGCGGGAAACAATGCGCTATTGTGTCTAGCAAAGTGGGAGCCAAAATTTCAGTTTTGCATGTGTTTGTATTTAGAGAAATAAATCTGCCTTAACAATTCTTTAATCAGGGACAGAATAACTTAGAAGCTGCCATCTGCGAGTTTAATCATCTAAATACTGGAAAAACCTGACAGCGATCCTCAGGGGAAAGCCCCAGCCTCAGAAAGCCGAGACGCACAGACTGTGGCTCCAAGATGACAAAAGAGCCAGTCAGCTCGTTCGAGGCGGCGAAACCAGTATTTAGCATTATGACATCTGTTCGCTAACTGTGCTGCTCTCTTTTTTTTTCCCCCCAAGTGAATTTCTGGGTATCACCCAGGCTGGCTAAACGACTGAGGTGCGACTCTAGAAAGAGAACCTTCCACGATGATGACTGCACTTTTAGGAGTCGGGTCTTCCAAGCCTCAAGTGACCCAAGGGGTCTGGGAGGCCGAGCGGTCTGTCAGCCCCTGGACTGCGTAGCCGGAGCTCCTGGGGGCAGCCCGCAGGTGAAAACGAGCGGGGGGCCGCCTCTCGGCGCCCCGTCCCCGGGGCCCAGCTTCGTGCCCACAAGCACCGCGCACGCAGGGGATCGGGAACTGGATCTGCAAATCTCTTCGGACAGTTCTTGGCTTGTACTCTCAGACCTGCTTGCTAGAGCGCGTCGATTCATCACACGTGCCAACAGGGCGCCTGCGGAGTGAGCGGGGAGCCCTGAAGTGCCAGGAACCCCAACCCGGAGCTGGCTACGGCATAGGGGACAGAGAGCGCCTCCAGCTCTCCCCACGCTGGGCCAACACGGGAGACGCAAACTGGGGGCGCAAAACGCAGCAGCTCAGGGAAGTCCACGGGGCGGGAGAAGCAGCACAGGACACAGGACGTCACGATGGCCTGAGGGGTCCCCCGACCGTCTGGTTCTCCCCCCGGCCTGGGACTATGAACCCAGAGCTTATGAGACCGAGGCAGGCTTCTGACGCTCCCGTGCCACGGAACACGGACTACAAGTAAAAGACGGTCGTGTTCCTAACAATGAATACTCACGGGGTTCTTCTGTTGTGGCAGGTGTGATTTCTAAGTGCTTTAACATGCCTATGTCTGAACCAATGAGGACCAAGTTCTCTTCTTGGCTAAAGCCCCGGTACTGGTTAAAATGTCACTGCTGCTGATGTGTGTGTGTGTGTGTGTGCGCGCGCGCGAAATGAACATCCGTCTTCCATCCTTCTAAAAATTCCAATCTGCTTCCAGAGTGAGACTCCTAAGAGGTCCCATTAGGAAATCACCCCCTCCCCGGAGACGCTCCCTGGAAAAGCAATTAGGAAGGCAGATGCGCAAAAGATCCTGGTCTACGTCTCTTTGGCATCAGCAGAAAAGGAAAGAAGTGGTCTGATGGAGGAAATACGCAAAATGACAACAAATGAAAACAAAAGTCGTCAAATGTAGTGGAGACCCTGGTCTGTCCTTCCATCAGTGAGACAGTTGCTCTGATGGGCGGCTGTCTCCTGCCCTCGGGCTGGTCGCTGGGCATTTAGGTGCACGTTTCACACAGGAGGCAAAGAAGGCTCCCCAAAGACAAATAGAAAGACGCGACCCATCTGTCAGCACGGGAAGCATGGCAGTGACATGCCCCCCACCCTGGGAAGGTTTCATGCCCCAGTCCGGGTAGGATATTTGATCAACACTGACCACGCGTACCAGCAACCGAAGGCGCACAAGCAAGCTGCTGGGGATCAGGTTAGATCCACAGATGACTGGTGGCTCCCAGATTTCAGACTTCGCACATGAGGAACCATCAAGAAATTCAAGGGTTAACTGCCCAGACTCTGTCAGTCGACTAGTCAGTCATCAGTAAGCATCCTAGTCAGTCATCAGTAAGCATCGGTGGGAAGCCACATTCACGGGCTTGGGCGAGGTGCCACGGGGAACCTAAGAAAGGAGACTAGGAGACAAGATGGCACCTGCAAAAGTGTCCCAATGTGAAGTCCATCGACGAAACGATGGACATCCACAGTCAGGAGCTTGAGACTGTGTGAGTTCAGGGCGGGCTCCCACCCCGCTCAAGCCCAGTATGGATGCCCGCATGACATTTCCACTTGGCAGAAAGTAACAGACGTGGGAGAAAGAACTGTCCTCTTCCTGCCATTCTAAGGAAGTGAATTCCACCAGGTAATGGGACAGCAAACCAGTGCCCAGGCCTCAGAAGTTGTTCATCCTGCAGACCCCCCCGAAGTCTTACAGGGCCAACGGGATTGTGTTTATCGAGAATCAGAGCGTCCGAATCGGTTATGCGTTCCGGGTCCCTAGGGAGAGTCTGACATCGTTTGCTTTCTTACAGGTACCTGAGTCCTAGAGGAGGTAAGCGACTACAGGACCCGTGCAGCCTCCTGATTCCACCAGCTCAGCCCACTGAGCTCCATGGGAAATGTGGGGGTTTGGGGGGGCAGACAGATCACCCCCTCGGGAATCCAACTTCTTGCACATTAACGCAATCAACACTCCTTTATCTCATCTCCTGGCCTGGCCACAGGCCCTCCCTCCCCTCCCCCCACCACAAAGGCAGGGGGAGGCGTCCCCTCACCCCGCAGACGGCCCACGAACCGTGTCTGACTCGGTCCCAGCGGTACGGAAGGCAGGCCAAGAAGAGCAAATAGAGCAAACACATCCTTTTTAAACAGATCTTCTTGTCAACATTGCAAAACGCTTCCTACTTTCTGATGGGTTGATTACCAAGTTCCCAGGGAGGGACCCGGTCCAACCCAAGCCCAGGGGCTCTCTGGCCCCTCCTCAGTCTCCGTCTTCATTCTCTAGAATCCAGACAGCTGCTCTGATGAGGGCGTTTGTGCTCATTGGACCTGACAGCCTGGATTTCCTGGCCGGCCACGCTGGTGTCCCAGCCCTTGTCCAACGGGAAGGGATGCAGGGGCAGGAGAGCAGGGCCAGGGAGAGAAGACGCTGGAGGGTGGGTGTCGTCCTTCTGCTCTCCAAGCCCCACCACCCAGGCAGCGCTGATGTGGGCTCCGCACCCGTAAGCCGGACACTCGGACGGAAGACTGAACCTGGAGAGACCTCCAGAAACCAGCCAGCCCGATGCCTCTCCCTTCACTGAAAGCAGCATGAGGCTCAGGCCCTAGGGTCATTCCCAGACTCACTTGGCCTTTGGTCTGATGTCCCCTGACGCGCCACTGTCCCTAGCACCAGCCCAAACCCCTGCCCGGGGCCGCTAAGTTTAGCGACTGCACCAAAGCGACTGACACCAGCCGGGACCTAACGTGAAGACAGCTGTGGCTTCGGCGCTGGCAGGCCCACGGGTGTGCCAGGCACGACAGCAGGTTCCCACACCAGGCAGCTGGAGCAGAGACAGCGTCCCGGCCACTCAGGCCTGGGACCCGCGTCCACACCCGCACCTGTGGGTCCTGCTCATCCTGACCTCACGCCGCCCCCGCTGCCCCCTCCTGGAGCTGCTCTGCTCCTGTCACCCTTGGCCGGCGCCAGCGGATTATTTCCCCAAAGGCCTGGGTCAGGCGCGGCGAGAGACGCCTGGAAGGAGCCACAGCGGCTCCCCGCAGAGCAGGTGGAATTTGGAAAGGGGCCAGCTGCTAACCGCAGGGAGACCAACTCTCACGTCAGTCTCTCTCTGTGGCTGCCGCGTGTTTACCTGCCCCCTCTGCAGGCCAGTGCGGCGCGGGCTTCAATCCTGTTCCAACACCAAAAGCCCTGTCTGCCCCCTGCGTGGAGCAAAGGAAGAGGGGTGGGCTGTGCAGGGTAGGGAGTGGGCCCTGCCTCCGTCCCCCGGGGGACCCCGAGACTCCTCCCCGTGCACTCTGCAACCTGAAGGATGTGTTTCCCGTGGCCCAGGAGGCCTGGTGGGGATATTTACCTGGAACGTGTCCATCCTGCCTCTCGGTGACATGGACGCCCGCCTCCAGAAGACAGCCCTGAACGGTGTCAGGCCTTCGTGCCTGATTACTTGGCAAAACTCGTGGGTGGTGACAATGACAAGGAAATGACAATGAAAACTCAGCACAGTCTAGGACAGCAGCCCCATCGGGGGCCCCAGGGCACCAGGGCCTGTGCGGAGACTAGGAACCCTCAGACCACCAGCGTGGTTAACCAAGACCCAGCCCTGCCCTGTGCTCTCCGGGACACTGGAAGGCTTCGGTCAGAAGCTCAGTTCTCATCTCTGCCTTCCGCCAAGCTAGCAGGGAGCACACATGAACCTGTGAGTCTAGCCGCCTCGCTGGACTCACAAAGTGGGAGCTGCTGCGATGCCACTGGAAGGAGCAGCCGCTCACCTTGGCCCGCAGCCCCCAAGGGCCAAGCCCCCGGCCTCATCTGGACAATGAAACTGCTGGACAGGATGAAGGCCAAGGTCTCTCCTGAACTGAACCCTTACCCTTGCCTCCCAATGTCATGAGAACGTGTGTGTCCATTTCAGGTCTCCAGCCAACAAAAGTCCTAGAGCACACTTGGTCCCGTGTCCCGTGAAGTCCAACCAGGACTTTAGGTCAAATCCCAAAGGTTGGTAATTTTCCTGGTCCACAGCGGTAACCTGAGGGCCCAAGTTTGGTCATAAATTGCCTGGTCATTAAAGGAGAAGAGATCTTGGATTTTATAGAAGGGAAGACACAGACTCCGAGAGGTCCAGCAGCGAGCTCAAGGTCGCATGCCTGGGAAGGGGCACACCCAAGTCCACAGCCTTCGAACACAGGAGGTGGGAGGAGGAAGGAGTTTTAGGAGCGGGAAGCCAAGAGCAAGTGCGCACGCGCACACACACCCCAAAAAACGACTGTGAGTAAGAGATTTATTTCATCTTCTTACGCATTCTCGTTTCTACTTTGCAAGGAAATATTTGACCATTCACCAGCCTTGAGTGTCGGGAAGAAATGGGTACATGTGAGACCCAAGAAGCACCATGTCGAACCGTTTAGACATTGCTACTCTGTGGCCAAAAGAATGAGAACATTAGAGCTACCCTTTTGCTAAAAGGATAAAAGGAAGTTTTCCACATCCCAGATTTCTTTTAAAGAGTTTGCTACGTGAGATTTTTTTTTTTTTAACATCGATAGCCTGCAGCTTCCTTAAAGAATTATTTTAAAGCAATCAGAACAGGAACATCTCAAAAGAAGATAAGTTGCTTTTGACAAGAGCTTGGACGGGGTCTTCTGTGCTCCTCGGACAGCAGCAGGCCATTGGGTCGGCTCTCTCCTGGGGGCACAGGTTGCAGGGATCACGTGACTGCGACAAGTGGAAAACACACACGTGGCATGGGTGTATAGAGTGCTTTTGAGAAAGAGCATGTGAGGACTGGTGAGGGCTCTTTCAAAGAAGAACGCACGTGGGGCGCCTGGGTGGCTCAGCCGGTTCAGCATCCGACTCTTGATTTCAGCTCAGGTCACCGTCTCAGTGTTATGGGATCCAGCCCTGCACTGGGGGCCCCACACTCAGCACAGAGTCTGCTTGGCCCTCTCCCTCTGTTCCTCTCCCGCTCACACCCTCTCGCTTTCTCTCTCTCAAATAAATAAATAAAAATATAAATATAAAAGGAGAATGCAAGAGCCTGACCACGTTTCTGACTTCAATCTGGATGGGCTGCTCACAGCTCCAATCAGGAGACTCTGGCATGAGTTTCCAGAGTCTTGTCCAGAGGACACTGGCGGCAGTGATGGTGGGAACTTAAGTGACTTTGGCGGGGGGGTGGGGGTACGGGGGAGGGATTGTCTTTATTAAGAAATGTAATTGCTGTGTCATTAGCAATTAGGGTCAAAAAATTTCCAAGCCTGAGAGGGGCACTGCTTAAACCCACCCCAAGGCAGCTGACTTCTTAGTCTCGGGGTATGGCAGAGGAACCCCATGGAAAACCATATGCTCTATGAACTGAGAATAAAAGGGGAAAAGTATTTCCTCCTCGGATCACTCTTCCTCCAGAACTAAGAACCTGATGCCTTTCTATGCACTTTCGGAAATCTCTACAAATGTCTTTCAACAGAGGTGGCTCAGACCTAGAAATCTGGACTCATCATTTCAGGCAGGATGTGTTTCAAAAATAAGTCATCACTCCAAAAGAATGTGTTATTTTCCTTTAGCAAAAAGGAAAGCTCCCCCCCCTTCACCCCTGGCCATTAATTTTCATAGACCTGCCTTTATCCTCACCCAGTACAGCATGAGGAAATTCCAGCATTTTGCTCTGGAAAGTTACACTACCTGGTTAGTTCTGGGTGACTGTATGGCAGAAATTACTGTGTGCCTACTGTGTGCCTCATGCAGTTAACCACACACGTACCCTTATGAAATCCTAGAAAGTTAACGGCAAATAAAAATCACTGCCAAGGGATGCCTGGGTGGCTTAGTCGGTTGAGCCACTGCCTTCGGCTCAGGTCATGATCCCAGGGTCCTGGGATCGAGTCCCGCATTGGGCTCCTTGTCCAGCAGGGAGCCTGCTTCTCAACTCTGCCTCTGCCTGCCTCTCTGCTTGCTTGTGCTCTATGAAAAATAAATAAGTAAAATCTTAAAAAAAATTAAAAAATAAAAATCACTGCTAAATTCAATGCTTAACAGTCACCTTCTTGATGAAGTTTTAAGGATGTAGGAAACGCCCTTAAAGGAAAGAAGTTACAATTCTAGTAGCTAAATCGTTAAAATTCTACATACAATCTAATCCAAAAAATGCTTTAATCTGTATATAAGAATAAATTTTAAAAATATAACAGTTCTATAATTTAAAAAAATTAAATTAGTGGTTAAAAACTGACACAATACTCCCCACGTCTAAACAGTTTTACAGGGAAATTCTACCCAAGTTTTACCAATTCTTAGGCAAACTCTTCCAAAGAATAGGAAAAAAAAAAAAACCCACCAAACCTTCCCCTACTCATTTGATGAAGCTCCTCTAACACTGAAACCAAGCCAGCTAAGGAGAGTACAAGAAAATTACAGGCTACATCGGCTCAAGAACACAGGAAACTCCTAAACAAAATTTTAGCAAGCGGGGGTCGCCTGAGTGGCTCAGCCATTAAGCATCTGCCTTTGGCTCAGGTCATGATCCTGGAGTCCTGGGATCGAGCCCCATATGCTTTTCCCTCTGCCTCTGCCCCTTGCCCTGCTTGTGTGTGCTCGCTCTCTGTCAAAATAAATAAATAACATCTTTAAAAAATGTGTTTAGCAAGTCAACCCCAGCAGTATGTTTAATAATAATTATTATTACCAAAATATCTTTAACATGAATAATATAAGAACAGTTTAACATCAAAAATTATCTCTTAAGATAGCTCCCTCATTAACAGATTAAGGACAAAAATTACAATGACCTCACAGATACAGAAAAAGCACTTCATAAAATTCAACTCCCATTCATAAAATTGAGAACAATATTCACAAACTGGGACAGGAGGTTTCTTACTTTGTACCCACAGCACACACAAACACCGTATTTAACGGTGAGATGATGGACACATCCCCTTAAAGACCCCAGGACTGACGAGGGTGCTCAGTATCGCAGCTCCCGCTCAACGTGGTACTGGAGAACGTAGCCAGAGGAGTAAGACAAGAAGAGTCAGTAAGAGGAGTAAAGCTTGAAAAGAGGCCGACGGTCATAATTGCAAACTACGGAAATTCAAGAGAATCCACACAGCATTGGACTTACGAAGAGTAAGCCAGCTTGTTGCATATCACATGAGTATATAAAACTATATGGGAGGAGAAGATAAGGAGCTACCTTTACGAATGGGGCAGGCAAGGGCTTCATAGGCATGACATTAAAACTATAAAATACTGAGGAAAACATAGATGTTACTTACAACAAGGACAATATAAACACAGATTAGGAGAAGATATTTAAAGTGAATATACTCGGGGTGCTGGGTGGCTCAGTGGTTAAATGTCTGCCTTCGGCTCAGGTCATGATCCCGGGGTTCTGGGACCCAGCCCCGCATCGGGCTCCCTGCTCAGCAGGAAGCCTGCATCTCCCTCTCCCCCTCCCCATGCCTGTGTTCCCTCTCTCACTCTGTCTCCCTCTGTCAAATAAAGGAATAAAATCTTTCTTAAAAAATGAATATACTTGCATAGAAAAGCGTTTCCATAGCAGGCCTGACTACTCTTCTTAGAAATGCCTGCTCGCAAGCTTGGTCCTTGGCAGGCATCTGGGACTTGTATATAGGGAGGGCTCCCATCGATGCTGGATCTGATAGGAGTGGTTCACGGTGCCTAACCTGTTCGTACAAACATTGTGGTTTATGCCAAACATCTGCTTTCCCTCAGGGAGTCTGGAATTCTGGAATGCAGTAGGCAGAGAATGGCTTCGGGACAAGCCTCCAATAAAAACCTGGGGGATGGAGTCTCCAGTAGGCTCCCCCGCCCCACCATAGATGACATTCCATACTTGTTGTCACAAATTGATCCTGAAGGAATTAAGTGCATCAGTAGGCGTGACTTCCCTGGAAGAGGACCCTTGGAAGCTTACAGAGTTGGTTTCCTCTGGACTTCACCGTTTTCCCTTTGTTAATTACGCTCTGTGTCCTTTTGCTGTAATGAATCTTTGCCATGAGACTATATGCTGAGTCCCATGAACCCCACAGGAATCACTGAACCTAGGTGTGGTCTTGGATATCCCCGAAACAATGAGCAACAAAGATCCACAGTAACACGTCCTAAAATTCAGTTATGGTAATGGGTATGAAAAAGACAAGCAAGACAATGAGAAAAACGGGCAAAGGAAACAAGCTGCGTACTTTTAGAAGAGAAAAACCCCATGGCTAGTAAAACTATGAAGAGATGCTCAATCTCCCCAGTCATTGGGGAAATGCACATTAAAATGATGAAGCGCCCTTCCGTGGTCATCTGACTGGCAAAACTTTAGAGTCTGAAAATAAACAGCAATGGTGCAATTGTAGAGAAAGCACTGTGTAGAACTTTCCGGCAGCATCTAGTAGAGCGGAGTTGTGTGTCCGGTGAGCGTGTGTGAAGTAGTGTGTGCACAAGTCTTGTACAGGGTGTCTGCTGTAGCATTGGCTGTAGGAGGAGAAGCTCGAAACGACTTCGGGGTCTATCAGAAGAGGAATGGCGAAGGAAATCATGTTTTTATTAGAAAGTTACAGTGAACATAAACTAAGTCAGCAGGTAAATCTTACTTAACAACATCAACTGAAATAAGCATGTTCTCAAGGGATACGTAGAGTATGCTATCATTGTAAATGATTTTAAAGATTTTACTGTTTATTTATTTATTTATTTAGTTTAGAGCATGTGCTCAAGTGCGAGCCGGGGAGGGGCAGAGGGAGCAAGAATCTCCCCCAGACTTTGCAATGAGCGTGGAGCCCGATGATGCAGGCCTGAAACCAAGAGTGGGATGCTTAGTCGACTGAGCCACCCGGGAGTCCCCGTTGTGGCTGATTTTAAAACACACAGTATTATCTTTTGCTACCATACAACACTCCTACATGCAAAGCTGTGTTGGTGTCCACAAAGGACAGATAGGCTAATTCCCATCATTTCTAGGGAAGAATGGGCAGTGGGAGGGGAAGGAGAGGAAAGTGAGAGGCCTTCAGCAATGTTTTATTACATTAAAAAATGCTTCTCCGAGGCACCTGGGTGGCTCAGTCAGGTAACCAGCCGACTCGGACTCTTGGTTTTGGCTCAGGTCACAATCTCAGGGTTATGGGATCGAACCCCCCGATGGGCTCGGCACTCAGCACGGGGTCTGCTGGAGAGTCTCTCCCTCTCCTCTGCCCCTCCCCACCCCTGCTCTCAAATAAATAAATAAATCATTAAAAAATGCATCTGAAGCAAAGATGGCAACACGCTAAATATGGATGGAGACTGTGGCATGCTATTTCCCGTAGATTTAGACATAATTGAAATACTGCGTAATCTGTATAAGTCGGCGGCTGACACTGAGAGGCTAAAGTACAACACACACAGTTACGTTCTGGGACCTTCTGTTAGGTAGAAAAAGAGCATTTCTTCAGTTTCTCAGCATATCAGTTTATAGATACACTAGTTGAGACCGCCCTCAGATCAGTCCATCCTGTCTGGTACAAACTCCAAAACAAAGTGTCCCTTCTTGGATGAGATCTGGGGGTTCCATATCCAAACTCAACTGTGTTAACCTGTACCCATAAAGCAGGGGGCTGACACAGGTCATTGTTTAGAGACAGGAGTTCTGTTCGGCCATTAAGACTCACCGTCCTCCAACCAGGTTGTGGGTCACCCTTTGCTTCTTTCTTTGCTCCTCCTGCCCCCACCCCAACCTTATGAAGCCAAAGCAAATCACCTTCTTTGTTCTAACCTCAAACATCCCTCTCCACAGCAACCTTCATGAGTTACTCCAGAGACAGAACATCTCCAGAAAGCCTCCTTTCATAAGAAGGGAATAGAGCATACTAACTTTATTCGGGTCCCCACAACTGGGTTCCATTCTAGGTGCAGGCTGATCGACACTTGATTTCCTTGATGCGACATTTAGTTCCTATTTCCATAGAAGAACATATGTCAGGGATAGTGACAAATGTCTCAAACAGAAGAGAGAAAATAAGCAAGTTCCCAAATCTAGTTCAGTGTAAATGACTGTGGGAGATAATCATGTGTTAGCTTAAAGAGATTGTATGGGCGGATTGACCCATAAAAACAACAAAGTGTTACCTAAGCCTGGATCCAAACCGTGAAGCGCACATGAGCATTTCAAGTTTATGACAATTTAGTTCTTGGCACTAACGACTTTCATCATGGCAGAGCAAAAGCAAGCCTGTTTCTTTAATAATCATCAAAAACAAGTGAATTCGGTAGGTATTGTTCCCATGTTCAGGAAGTAGCCTGAGTCTGGTCTTTGGCCAAACATAAGTATCTTCATAGGTGAAAAGAGGTTCTAGAACAGTCCTGGAAACCCCAAGAGGATCTAGAGGAACCCGAGAACCTACAAGATAATCCTGCCTTTGTGCAGGCAGGCAGAAGAGGGCCAAGGCCTTCGGCGGCTGAGGGATGAGAACAGGCTCTCAGACCTCTGAAGGCAGCCCCTGCGGGGAGAGGGTCCTCCCGCTGCAACGTGGCACTCCAAGTAATACTGCTGACATTCCCCAGCGGGTCACAACATCTCCGTCAATGTGCTCCGTTATTTGGGAGCGTAAATGTATACCACCAGCAGGGAGGAGGAAAACAGTGACTCTGTAAGCTGCAGCCTCGCCCAGGATGTTAAGAGGATAATGAGACTATTTGAATGTGCATGGCTACATTTGCACTGTTGGTGGTGTGACTAATAGAAGTGGTTTCCCTCTTCTTCCCACCCCTCTGTGAGACAGAGCATTGGAGCCGGGGCGAAGGTGGGCTCTGCTGAGTCGTGGACATCTGCCGTAGCATCTTGGTGCGGAGAAGCTCAGGAAGGTGCGTAGAGCAGAAGAAACGAGAGCAAAGCTTTCTGCAGGAGATGGTAATAAAATATGTGATTGAGGGAGGGGTCCTCCTTCTGCCCTCCCTCTTTCCCAAAAAAAGGTGAGCTTAACCATCCCGGGGCAAGGAGCCTGCCCTAGAAATTAAGGCATGGCCAAAATGTCTTCACCATCCCATTCTTACTGATTTTTATATTCAACCCAAACCCCAATGCTGAGCCTTCATTGTCCTGCCAGCCCCGTCTCCATCCCTCAGGCCCGCTGACCGTGACCTCCATCAACAGCCCTCCTGCCGGCTGAGGCTGCCCCTGTGACGGGCCACGGCCGCACCCTGTCCTGCCCTTGTCCACCTCCAGAGTGTCCCCCTCTCCCTCTCCACTCACCCAACCGGCCTTAAAAATTCATTTACTGGATACTCCCCAATCAATTACATTTTTAAATATTTACCAAAATCCTAGGCAGCCGCGGTGGCAGGTACTACAGGAACAAAGAAAGAAAATCGTTTCTACTCTAGAGCGGTCTGGCTGTATCTTTTACTGCCCAACCCCTTGGCATCTGTGATCTACATCAATGTCAACGGGGTGACGCATTGCTTTTTAAAACTCTGTGTGTGTGTGTGTGTGTGTGTGTGTGTGTGTGTGTGCTGCTCCGACAAGCCAGCTTTTTATGCACCATCTATTATTATAATGTCTCCAAAGAACCCAGCACGTAGCTTGACATACAGTGGAATTCCTTTGTCCTCCAACCATAGAAAAGGGCCCCAATTTTTGTTTTATGATGTTTTGTTCATTACAATATTTAACAATTTTTGTGGCAGGGACATCTACCCACGAAAATGTATTCCTCCACAACCATGTATGGGAGAGCGGGGCCGTGCGCACAGGTGTCTGTGCCTGTCTCCCTACGAGAATACAACCCAGCCAGAGTCTCCAGCAGGGTCCTGCAGGCCCTCTGCTGCTCCTGGTGTTACCTTCCAGCTGCTGACCAGAGAGGGTCCTCTCAGAAATCCTGGGGGAGTGGGGACTCGGGCTCAGGAAGCAGTAATTAGCCAGTGTGCAGGGCTGTGTTTCAATGTGGTAACAGTGTGACCACGCAGAGCCCCATCATTCTGAGGTTCTTTCTGGACCGAGAAGTGGAAGGGGCTGAGGAGGACAGGAGGGATCGCTGGTAAATCACAGAACGGGTGTGCGTATATGTGCGCCCATGCGTGTGTGTGCGTGTGCACGAATGTCCCTTTCCACAAACCCTTCACGCAGCTTGGAATCTGGCTCTAATGAACACCAAAGACAGCTAAGACAGCAGAAGTCAGGGACAGCGTGAGCCATGCTAGAAAGAGGCGCGGGGCCTCAGCCATGCTGGTAATACCCTCTGGGCTCACTCACATATACACCCCCTCACTCTGCATCTCCCACTGTGACCCGCTACGCTCTCAGTCTAGACAAGGCCAGCAGCCAGCAGCAAAAGTCTTCAGCAACTGCGGCGGAAGCCAGTGGAGTCAGACTCAGTCACAGAACTTTAAAAACCAAACGTCCACACTTCCACGGATTTAACTGATCCTACTGTAGAATTAGATTTCGTGACAATATTCAAGGTGCAATTCTGTACTTCTCAAGAAGAGACTGAAGTAATTTGGACTGTCCTTCTTGGAATCATGAAACAAACAGGCTTTAAAAAGAAATACTTTAGGGAAGTATTTCTTAGATCAGACACTTATTTAAATATTTTATTTACTTATCTAGAGAGAGAGAATGAGAGAGAGAACCTGAGCAGGGGAGAGGGGCAGAGGAAGGAGCAGACGCCCTCCTGGGCAGGGAACCCCATGTGGGACTCGATCCCAGGACCCTAGGATCATGACCTGAGCCAAAGGCAGATGCTTAACGGACTGAGGCACTGAGGTGCCCTACATCAGACACTTTTAACAAGCATGAATGACAGAGAAGAATATGGATAAAACTGACTATATGGAAGTTTAAAACTTCTGTGCAACAGGGGCACCTGGGTACCATAGTGGATTAGGCATCCAACTTTTGGTTTTGGCTCAGGTCACAATCTCAGGGTCCTGGGATCGAGTCCTGCATGGGTCCCTGTGTTCAGCAGGGAGACTGCTTGAGATTCTCTCTCCCTCTTCCTGCCCTTCCTGCTTGTGCTCTCTCTCTCTAAAATAAATAAATCTTAAAAAAAAAATTCTATGCAACAAAGATTCCTTAAACACAGTGAAAAGACCAACCACAGACTGGGTGAAGAAAGATTATTATTTCAACTATATAAAGAACCTCTATATCAGTAAGGAAAAAAAAGAATATCTAATAGAAACATGGCAAAGGACATGAACAGGCAGTTTACAGAAGAGGAAAATCCACACAGTTAATAAGCACATGCAAAGATAATTGCTGTCACTAGGAATCGGGGAAATCGGGGAAATGCAAATCAAAATAAGAACCTATGTTGGAGAATTTGGGAATTACAGGTAAAGCTGGAGTGTACACTCTATAACTTGACAACCTCTCTCTCTCCGAAATACAGAGAGAAGCTTCCATGTAGGCACAAAGGAGACATATCTAAGAGTGCACACGGCAGCATGTACATAATAGAGACGGAGACCCCAAATCAGAGAAGGCGTGGAAGTAAAGAAACCACGGATTTCCATCCTGGTATATATACAGCAGCCAATACTACAGGTGTCAACTTGGCCAAATCTCAAAAACAAATTACCAAGTGAAAAAGAAAATTGTAGAATCTTGCTCTGCAAGGCATCATACCATTTATACACAACTTTTCAGTGGCTTGAGGCAATATATCTGTATTTGTTATGTGAGCAAGTAGCTGGAACATGAAGGCGGAACGCAGGGTAAATGCAAGCTTGTGACGGGTGACCACTGGAGAGCAGGAGTGGGAAAGAGCTCCCAGAGAGCCTCAGTCACCTTGTCTCTTCAGATCCGTAGAATAAAATGGGATCTGAAGCAAATATGGCTTTGCGTTAAGATATGACGAAGCTGGTGGTGGACACTCCACACGTTATTCTCTATAATCTGTGTGATTGATCCACTGAGAAATAACCACGAGGTACAAGATGCTACTTAAATAGGCATTTCTCTCGTTTGTCTCCTGGGCAAGGAAAGGACCTTGCAGGCAGTGGGAAAGGCATGTTTGAAAAGCACAGAGTTTCTAGAACACGCGGGAAATTCAAGGAACACTGACTAAGCAGGCTGGAGATGTGGCCGCCAAGTCAGGAATGAGCCCCGAAGGACACCGAGGAATCCAGCCGGAGCTCATGCCGAGGGATAAGCAGGTGAGCTACCAGAGTCCACTCCCTGAAGCAAGCGCCAGTCAGACATGGCTCCTGCTGTCACTGCTGCTGGAACACTTGCCCAACAAGAGAAAAGGGGAGCTGACAGCCACCTGGACAGTGTCCACCATGAATGCCGTCCCACAAACCTGTGACAGCCTCTAGGACTGGACAACAGGAGGATATGGGAGTCACTGTCTCTTGAGGCCATCAGGGTAAGGGTCGGTTGGGGGCAGCTTTGATCAAGACTCTGGACTGGGGGTGCCTGGGGGGCTCAGTGGGTCAAAGCCTCTGCCTTCAGCTCAGGTCATGATCCCAGAGTCCTGGGATGGAGCCCCTCATCGGGCTCTCTGCTCAGCACGGATCCTGCTTCCTCCTCTCTCTCTCTGCCTTCTTCTCCACCTACTTGTGATCTCCATCTGTCAAATAAATAAATAAAATCTTAAAAAAAAAAAAAAAAAGACCCTGGACTGGGACTTCTAAGGGACCCAGGGGCCTTGCTCCCATCAGAAGAGCCTGGGATTCTGCCATCCCTGCTTCCACCCAGTGCCTCTGAGAGCAGCAGGGGGCAACCTGCCCCACACCCCGTGCCACATCTTCTACATAGAACCAGACAGCCACGGATGGCTGACCTCAAGCCAGCGCTGTCTCTGCAGGAGTGCTGGTCTGGCTGCCTGCCTCCCGCCTGGGATTCCTTAGGCTTCGTCATCATCCCCGGGGGTCCCCCTCCAGGCTCAGGACACACAGCCATTCCATCTCCTGGCTCCTTGCTTCTTTCAGTGGCAACGACACCTCCCAGTCCTTCAGAGCCATACTCGGGAAACACTGACACTCGGAGAGGGAAGACCTTCCTCACTACGGATGATTCATTTCCCAACAGAATTCTGATCCCAGGAAGAGCTGCTCAGTTAGGCCCAGTGATGTTATGAACTGTCCAGCCTGGAGGCCCGGTAGGACCCAAGATCAGGAAAGAATGGAGGAGACCCAGGATCCACGGGTGGTGATCTGGGGACAGGTACCTGGGCCGGCTCCACGAGAGCCTGGAGGAGGTAGGTTTCTCACCTTCTGGTCCACTGAGTCACCTGTGGCTCCCTCTAAGCCTCTTCCGACCTGCCTCTACCCTCCTGGACCTCCTGTCCCTGCCACTTCCTCCCTGGATCATGTCTTCCGTCCCCTCCTAGCTCAGCACACATGTGTCTTTCGGGCAAGGACAGTCCCACCCCACGTCCCTGGCTGAGATGTTAGTATCACAGGAGCCCCCTTTCCCCTTTTGCCTATTTCCCCAAGAAGGGAAAAGACTGAGCACAAACTCAAGAGCCCGAGAAAGGTAGGATTCCCCCTTTCCCCCAGGAATCTTACGCACACACATACAAATAGATGCATGTGTGCATACACACCCAACATGCAGGATTTTGAAATTCCCAAATTTATGGAAGAGAAAATGAATTCTACCAAGCAAAGTTTACAAATGTCAAGAACTTCCACATAAGGCACTGACCGAACACATACAATGTTGCAAGCCCACTCCACAGGTTTACAACATAGACAGGAGGGGAAAAAAAAATAAAGACAACGTGATACTGGATACTGCAAAAGGGGACTCAGGAAGTCACCATGCATCCGAATAATTCCTAGGTATCGAGGAGGATGCTGTGGCTTCCAGGGAAGAAACTCTTCACATGGCAAAGGGAAAATACACCATCAGGAAGAGTGGCTTCTGGGTGAGAAAATCCTAAGACATTCAGGAGATCATGGTGCTAACCAGAATCTTAATCTGAGGGTAGAAACTGGCTTCCAGCCACCTAGAGGGCATTTCCTCCGCATTTCTGATAGAAGTCAATGCAAAGAAAGAATTCATTGTCTATAAATCACTAAAACGCAGCTCTTCCGGAAAGATGAGACTGTTCATTAACTCACGTTCTTTTTTTATCGCTCTCATGTCAATCACTGCTTTTTTTTTTTTCTGCTAGGTGCAAAAATCATAATTTTCTGTGGGATTTTGGCTGAATATCTGCATGGATGAAAGAGGAATAGGGCCTCATCCTCCATGAGAACAACCCAAGGGCAGCAGGAAGCAGCCCCATTTCCTCCCACCCCACCTCCCTCTTCCACCCAGCGTCATGGAGTCCCAGTTACCCAGGTCACCCTCCGATTAGGGAAGTAAAATCAGTGGATCGGGATGGGGAGAGAGAAGGGAGGCAGAAAAACAAAACCCCTGTTAGTGCACACTGGAAAACAAACTTTGAGATAAGAGGCCGTATCTCGGTATTAATGACTACTCAAAGTCATGCCTGCCAACGGCTCACCAATGCCAGAGATAAGTACGAAATTCAGAGTAAGCATTTCCAATCTTGCGCACCAATCCTAGTATAAGATGCATCTACTGTTTCCAATAATTAGAAAAGGAGGGCTTAGCTTTTATAGGTCTTTAAGTTTGGACTTTTGTTTTTCCAGTAATTGACTTTGATTGTATTTTACAAATGTATCAATATGGAGCATATCGGAAGTTTTTAAAAACCGCTCCCTCATCACAAACAGCATGAGAACACTGCTCTCTACGGCTCTTTTTAAAAAGTAAAAAGACAAGGGTTTTTGTGACTTTCAAATGATGGTTTTTCCAGTTCGCACAGAGACCCGCAAAGTACCTGGAATCATCCAAGGAAAACACTCTGTTCAAAAGCCAGAGTTGCCAGCAAAAAATGGGGGTGGATGGGGGGATGTTTGTTTACAAAAAGCTGAAAGAAGGAGACTGGGAGGTCCCACGAAGGCTTTTTGGCCGTGATGTTTACAAGTCCCTGGGCCCCCTGCTTCAATGTCACCATTCACCAGGGCATGGTCTCCGGAAGCCAGGGAAATGGGCTTCTCCACAGCCGCGTGATCAGTGGCACCATTACCCACCCAAGACTTCCGGGGTGCTGGAGAAGCACTTTCCCTGTTACAAAAACTCTACCCAGATGGCCTCCAGGAGCCAATGGCACCTTGAAATTGGTGGCAGGAGAGTGGGCTTGCTAACGGACTCGGGAACGTGCCATCTCTCTGTAAAGACGGGATATTACACACCCACATCTGCTCCAAGCTTGGTCTTGAGACAGACCCGTAGGTCCGCATCTGTCTTTGTCCAAGCCCCGGTGTTGGCAAAGGACACACCACCAGGGACAGAGGCCTGGGAGGAAGAAAGAAGGGAGGGAGATCTTTCCTCCGTCCCTTCTTCTTTCATCTGCCAAATGAGAATTTTGAGCTATGGGATCCCATGAAAGGGATCCCTTGAATAAGAAACACATCATCACTGGGCTCCTACCATGTGCTCAGAGCAGAGTAGAGAGGGTCCATGCCCTTGTGAGCTCACAGCCACAAAGACTGGGTATCCCTCCCCCCAGCTCTAGCATCCTAGGACTCTGTACAGCGTTCTTTTATTTCTACCCTCTGGCGTTCTTAGCTTTAGATTTTTTTTTTTTTTTAATCAAAAATAAGACAGCACCAGGAAAATCCAGGTATTATGCGTGGTACAATGTAAGTCAGTTCTTCTTTAAGAAAACTCAATATGCCAAACCTTCAATTTATAAAACAAACATAATTCAGAGCTGATTGTTAACATTACAGATTTACGAAGTACTTCCTTTCAAGGTTCTTTCACATGATGAATGCTATAGGTCACACGTTAACAATTATAATACTTATCGAACATCAGGAACGCCTCAGGCATTGTGTGACGCTCCTTCATACCAAGTAGCCTTTCCTACAATGACAAACCAGTCATGTAAGCCACGTCTCATTCCGGTTTTATGGCAGGAACAAGGTGAAGATGAATGAAGTTAAGACCGATTTTCCCAAAGACCCACAGCTGATAAATGATGGAACCAATATACGGAACCAAATGTTCTCATCTATATGCACCTTCTCCATCAAAACACAAATTACACAGTGTGGGGGCCCCTGGGTGGCTCAGTTCGTTAAGCCACTGCCTTCAGCTCAGGTCATGATCCTGGAGTCCCGGGATCGAGTCCCGCATCAGGCTACCTGCTCAGTGGGGAGTCTACTTCTCCCTCTGACCCTTCCCCTTCTCATGCCCCCTCTCTCATTCTCTCTCTTTCAAATAAATAAATAAAAACTTTTTAAATAAAATCTTTTTTAAAAAATGTAAATTACACTGTGTGCATGAACCACCCATGGCGGTGGCGCGTGGAAGGTGATAAGCATTTTCTTCATTAACTATTCAGAACAACTACCCGAATGACAAGTGCTGTATTTCACTTAGATGCCTTAAAAATCGCACACGTGGCTCCCATTGAGCCCAGCGCCTGCTTTAGGACCTTCATACTGTACCCCAGTTGTTTTATTTGGAATATCACATCATGAAGCCATCCAGTACTCTGTGAACTTTTCCTTTCTACCCCTAACTAACAGAACCAAATGTAACCACTTATAAATATTCCTATGGGACGGATATAAATTTTCATTTCCAATGGCAAAGGATGCCTACTTCTAATTAACTGTGGCCTTTAAAGTACAACCTTAAAGTAAGAGCATGACCTAACTTGCAGAACTCCAGCATATGCAAGCACCTTCCTGGAGAGATCAACCCCACAAAGGAAGGTTCCGTGCCACCCACCACTCCTTCCCCCCGGCCATGAAGCTCAACGTGGGGGCAGAAGAGCAGGGAATGCAAAAGGACTGTCCATGACGCGTCTGGGCTATCTCACCAGACAGCGGTATACCTCTTCTGGAAGACCCTGCCTTCTGGAAGACAGGGAGGCCACGGCCGAGCCCACGTTGGTCTGAGTACCACTGGGCCTCCAAGAGCGGCTAATGCCCATCACAGTTGGTGGAGGGCATGGTGCTGTCCCACTACAGGCTTTCTTTCTGTTGGAAACAAATAAGCACAGGCTGGTGTTGCAAAACTTTGAACCCTGTAAGACAACCTTCAATTTGCAAATGGAAGCCCAAAGCTCTGGGCTCTCCCCAACCCAAGTCTGCCCATACATGGCCCACGACACACACTGCTATCTCACCAGCAACCCTCGCTGTGCTGGGAAGCTCCCTGTCTGGGCCTCCAGCTCCAGAAACAAGCAAGTGCAGCCATGTAGCCCTGGGACCTGGGCCATCTCCGTGGAGTGCCCAACAAGGCAGAGCTCTACACCCAAGATCATCTGCAGGTGGGGCCAGTCTCCTTGGGTGCATGTGTGATGTGTGTACACGCGTGTGAGAGCCCATGTGGGCACCCCCCAACCCTGCAGGGTGCTTACTTTAAAGCATCAAAAGACAGTCCGAAAATTAGAAGATTCCAAAGTCCCCCCACTGAGGAACAGGTGACGGTACAGAAAGGCATTTTTAAGTCCCAAATTTTCCATTAAACCAGTATTATCTGTGTCATTCACAAACCAACATTTATCCACTTGTGGATTATCTTAGCAAATCCTGCCAGCTATCCCACCAGATACTAACAGTATTGAAATGTTATATTATTATCTCCATTTCACACATAAGAACACCATGGCCAAGAGAGAAACTGATATGTAGAGTACGTGTCTGTGCTTGGTTAGGAGGAGACTTGTTTTTAGGTGTGGGTGAGGAGAAAGAGCCAAACGATGGGTCCTTGTCCTAGCTGAACATACTCCGCCATGCTTCTCAGACTTTACTGTAGAGACAAACCAGCTGGCATCTTAATAAAAGGCAAACTCTCTCATACCGTCGGTCTGCTGTGGGGCCTAGGATTCTGCATTCTGCGAGTGATGTCATCCTGCCGGTCCTCAGGCCACACTTTGAGTAACATGGTTCTAGACAATGAGGGCAAGGAAATCCACTGTAGTTGAGAAACTATGCATCAGTCTCGCCAGGGCTAAAACTAGAGGTCTGTGCAACTCCATGATTTTTCTACAAAGTTGACGATCGCATGATCCCCGCAATGCTGGACATAACTTAAGAGTAACACATCTACAAAGGCAAATTCCACAGACTCGCTCATTTCCTTCTGGGCTCTGAGAACCACTTGGGAGGATGGGAACGTGTCCTAATCATTTTGTCATGCCCGGTGTCTAAGATGGTGTTGGATGTCTACTAAATGACTAATAAGTGCTTGCTGAGAGAGAGTGTCTTTAACTCCCTTACCACCCACAAAGAAGATAAAGATGCCAAGTAATCAAACCACAGACCTTCCATTAGGGTGGGGATAACAAATACATTTCAGCTCAGAACAGATGCAACTAGGATGCTGACGGCTGCCTGGAGTGCTACTGGGAGCAGAATTCTAGCTCTTCGCGGGGGCTCAGTGGAAAACAGAACCACTGCCAAGATCAATAATTAATGTCCAGGGTTACTTGGAAGGAAAGGAATAAAGAGCACATGTGCTGTGAATTTGCCACTATTTCTAGGTGAGGACCTTCCCAAGTCTAGATAGCAAAATGAAGGATTTTATCGCCTTAGTATATTTCTTATGTGTGTAAAAATGACAAACTCAAAAGTATCTGGGTGCCTTCTCTCGGTAAAATTGACCAATTTCACAACTTGGGCTTCTCTCCCTAAATAACTTTTTCATCGTTTCTCACTTGCGGGGATTCAGGTCTTCCCAAAGCTCCTTTAATGACTTCTACTTTCTCCCTTCTTCCACTTTGCACACTTGACATCCAGAGTCTCCAAAGACACACTCAGACTGCTCTTCAGGGATTCTGGGTTTGGTGACAACTCTGCAACGAGGCTCCATTATTTTTATGACTCAAACTACTTTAGCAAGGATCTTATGAATGAAAACATTTTATTAGCCTCAGAAACCCAAAGTCCTCTTTCAAAGTAGCTCTGCAAATTACATTGTTCAAATCACCAGTTTACTTTGCTAAATGTCTCTACTGATCTCTTAGTTAGACTATGCCCAACCTCCAGCAGATCCTTTGGGAAGGAGCTGTTGGTACAGTACTCCCTGGGTTCTTACAGGATTAAAAATTTTTCGCGTAACCTTGATACTTGAGCAGATTAGCTGGATGTAAAATCCTCGGCTCACACTTCCCTTAAGTTTCTTGAAAATATTGTGACATGGTGGCCATGTTTTGCATACAGTGGTTGACAGGTCTGATACCAACTGAATTTTCTTCCTTTTTTAGGTGACTTGGTGTTTTTGTCTGCAGGCCCAGAGGGCTGTTTTCATCACCCTCCTCTTTTTCTTCCTCTTCCATCTTTCTCCTTCTTATCCTCTTTAACCTCCAAGTTTATTTGGATAGGTCTAGATTTAAGCATTCTGGGTCAGTTTTCCCACACACATGAAGGAACTTCCAATATACAGATTCTCAACTTTTTTGTTCTGGAAAGAATTCTTGGATTGTAATCTCAAAAGTCAATTTAATTCCATCAATCTGCTTTTTCTTCTTCAGTTATTGGTGTGTTGGACCTTCACTGCCCAGCCTCTATCTATCACTGTCTCTGTGTCCCTTTCCAGCTCATTTTTGTTGTCTTGACTGGTTTTGCTCCTCTCTTCAATATCCCTTATTATGTTTTCAGAAGGTTCCGAATGGACAACTTGAGATTTTGTCTCTATTTCTGGGATGATTTTGTCTTTTCTCTTGAATGTCTTTCTTGCATATCATAATCTCTCATTCTCTGTCTTCTGGTCTTTGTTTCTATCCCGAGATTTTCAAATTTCTGATTTGAGTTTTCTTTCTTCTAATACTTGTTATTCAGGTCATGTTGAAAGGAGTGTTGGAGTTTTCATGTGCTTTGTGGTGGTTTTAAGGGGGAGTATTTTATTCCTTCCATTGAGTAGGTTTTGTTCTCATTTTCTGCTTCCCTATTACAGTTAATTTTTCTGCATGTTACTTGTCATCTTTTTTTTTCTTTTTTTTTTTTTTTGAGAGAGAGAGAGAACACAAGTGGGGGTGGGGCCAGAGGGAGAGGGAGAAAGAGAATCTTAAGCAGGCTCCAAGCTCAGTGCAGAGCCCAATGTGGGATTTGATCTCACATCTCACAACATGATCTGAGACCATGACCTGAGCTGAAATCAAGAGTCAGGCATGTAACTGACTGAGCCACCCAGGCACCCCACATTTTGATCATTCTTAAATAACCTCAATCTTCCCAGAACAGTAAGATCAGGTATTATTAAAATCCTTTGGGTGGCTTACTAATAAGCTACTTAATTCAAGAGCACCCTCTTCTGCTATTACAGTAAAGTACAGTATCTTAATAAATGCTACTTTGGGGGGAGCAGGGGGGGTGCTGAGAAGTTGGTTTTGCTGGGTTTGGATGCTTATTTCCCCACTTACATGCAACTGGAGTTTACTGTATTCTCTGTCTCCTAGTTACACTTTAGATGTGGGCTGTGAATGCTTTTACGTGCTTTCCTTGTGAAACTTTATACAGACCAACAGGAGGATGAATAGAAAAATTTGGAAAGTAATAGCAACTTAAGTTTAGGTGACAGTGTCTTTAGTTTAAGTCCAAAGCAACACCTGGATCACAGAATAATCAAACAGTTACTTTAAAAAAAAATCAAACACTTCCTTTAACCAGCATGTTCAACTCACCATCCCCATCGCTTCCAGACTACAATAAGGCTACAAATGTTAGTAACATTACACACAAACACAGTAAGTATACACCAGATTAACGAATAGGACCGCCAAGGCCAAATTTACTGCTCACCATCAGCGAACTGTCTGGATTTGGCTCCCACACAGAGCTCTGTTATTACTTTTAAAATCTGTATACGGAGTGAGCTCCTTACCATCGGGGGCTATGAAATACAATCGCACCCGTATCACTCTCGGCAGCGAGTATCCTGCTTCTAAAAGATCATCGGAAGGGAAATTTGCAACTTTCCTAAAAATATACCTTGGGGCATATGACGGTGTATCTGGTCAAAGAGGGATGGGTAAAACAAATCCCTACAGCTGGAATGTAACCTTACTCACTTTTGTGAAAGCCTTCAGGCTGCTTTGAGAAGACAGCATCATGCAGTGATTAGAGAATAAATTCCGGAGCCAGGCAAACCCACGTTCCTGTCCTGTTCCTCTCCTACCCTGGGTACTAGGTGTGCAACCTTTGGGGGCCAATCAACCTTGCTAAGTCCCCGCTACCAAGTGAAGGTGATGTTTTCTCTTCGGATCATCGTTAGGATTGACATAATAGATGTAAATCCCTACACATTACTTCCTACACACAGACCGCACTCAGCAACAATGGGTGCCCCGTGCTGTCACTGATATTATTACTCTTTTCCTCCAGTCCTAATTAACTAGAGCAAACTTTGTAATTAAAAGGAAGAAACTGACATTTGGCTCTTCATTCAGACACATGGGAAGATACGGACCTCAAGAGCTCTTCCTTAGAAACATCTAGATACGAAGGGGATTTTGGCTGTGGAAATACACAAGGGTAGAAAATCCATAAGGCTCTGACGGAGGGCCCGCTAAGGGGCTGGTAAGATGTCAGGAGGAAAAAGGGAGAGTGAAGACAGAAGTCCTCCTGGCGTCCCGATTTGCTATGGAATTCACGTTATAAGTGGCAGGTACACTTTTTTTTTTTTTAAGATTTATTTATTTGACAGACACACAGTGAGAGAGAGAGAGCACAAACCAGGGGAGTGGGAGAGGAAGAAGCAGGCTCCCTGCTGATCAGGGAGCCCAATGCGGGGCTCAATCCCAGGACCCTGGGATCATGACCTGAGCCGAAGGCAGACGCTTTAACCCACTGAGCCACCCAGGCACCCCTGGCAGGTACACTTTATATGATCCTAAGTACATGTGGCTTTTGAAGGCAGGTCTGTGAATTCTATTTATTTATCTATTCATTTTAAGATTTTATTTATTTAGAGTAAGAGAGAGGGAGTGCATGCACGAGCAGGGGGAGGGGCAGAGGGAGGAGAGAGACAGTCCCAAGAGGACTCCGTTCTGAGCATGAATGCTGACTTGGGGCTCCATCCCACACCCCCAAGATCATAACCTGAGCCAAAACCAAGGGTCGGATGCCCAACTGACTGAGCCATCCACATGCCCCAGCTATAAGAATGTGATATCATTGTTTCCAGTGGCACATACAGTCAGAGGTCTGGGGGGAAAATACAATCGGATTTTAAAGAAATAACCCGAATAAAACAAATTCTGATACATTTAGTGGCTCACAAAGCAAGGGTTCTAAAATTTTAACTGTTCTTTCCCTCTCTTGCAATTCCTGATTTTCATCTCCACGCCCCACAGCAAAGTAGGGAGCAGGCTGAGAAGGCCATGGCTTTGCGTAAGAGGGGTCATGGGACGGGAACAGGAAGGAAAAGGCCAGGACAGAGGAAAGCATGGAGACCATGCCTCCGGTCTGGCTGCAAAGACACAGCAAGGGTTCCCCCTCATATGGGCTTACCCTGTTTCTCTGTGCCTCTAGCATATGGAAGGGGAAGGGGGGAAAGTCGGCTTCTCCCCCCACTCCTGCTCTCTTCTCTCCAATAAATAAATAAATAAATAAAATCTTTAAAAAAAAAATTTGACCTAGGACTGACCCACTGTAGGTGTTGACTGAATTCACAGTCACCATCTGCTACAGTTCATTCAGAACAAACTGCCTGCATCTCAAGGATATGCAAAAACACCGCAAGACAACCCAGGGCACGCGCCTGGACAACCGCGCGGCTGGGAGTGAATGAAAATCCCGTCCTCACCCTCACTCCGGGCAGCACGTGACTCTTCTTTCCAGAACTCACAGATCACACCCCCGTGTGTCCACGAAGACGCGAGACTGCCCCGGCGATGCGGCCAGAAGACTCGCCCCCTGCCCCTGCCCCACAGGAAGACCCCGCTGTCCTCCCACCTGCCACGAGCTTGCAATCCGAGAAGACGGGCTCACCTGCACGCCCCGGGTTCGTGGCCCGCGTTCAGTTTCATCTCTTTCACGGGCAGGGATTTAAGTTGGAAAAGCTGTCACTGCTGGACAAAGCCTGGATTTCAGATCTTACCCTCTTTTGCCAAAAATTCCTACAGGTGATAAGGCCCTGCGCGGGGCGCTGTGGCGGCCCCGGGGGGTCGCGGGCGCCCCCTGCTGGGCTGCGGTGGATCAGGGCAGGGGCTCGCCCAGCGCCTTGTCCCGCCCGCAGTCAGCGCTCAGCGTGTGAGACCACCTGCACCCCTGTTTTACCTTTTTTTTTTTTTTTAACATAATGCGTTCAGTGAAACACAAAACAAGTTTGCCAAGTGCCTGTTCCCTTAATCCGGAACCCCTTGTGCGTTTTCAGGGAGACCAGACCATATGGTTCAGATTTCGCTCACAAATAAATCAGCGTAATGGTTGTTCAGTAAAAGCAGTTTTATGCTCTTGTTTTTATGGGCCTTTTTAATCCCAAGTCCTAAAATAATAATAACAATAAAAGCTAGCTGGGCTTTGCTGAGGGTGAATAAACTTGGGCTTAAATCCTTCTCTCCCCGTGGATGCGGGGGTCGGAGTGGAGGGTTGTCGGGAGGTGGCATCAGGGCGTTTCTGGTCCTATAGCTACACGAGCCTCTTGCTGGCCTCCAGCCACCAACACTGGACCTGGAAAGGAGGGGAGAATCCACAGCAAGGACATCCAGAATTGAGAAGGGTGAGGGAAGGCCAACAGAAAAGTAGTGGCCTCCCAATAGGAATTCCTAAATGGCGGGAACAGAGGGCTCCTTGCTCTTGTCCCATGCAGCCAATGGAAGCAGCAAACCATGCTTTCCCCAGGAGCCACCCTGGAGGCCACAGACGGCTCCTTGTAGAAATCTGGAAGGAGACTCAGATACACAGAGACTGGACAGGATAATTCAGCCCCTTGCCACATTGCTGCCACAGGGCCTGATTCCAGGAGGTTTTTTACTGGAAAGCGTCCCCCTCCCTGGAATCCCTCGCCTTGTTTCATAAAATACCCAGTGCTCTAATTGTGCTTTATAATGCCTTACATCTAGCTAAATTCAAAGAAGACTCTTGCCTTTATGAAAAAACACAAAAAGTGAAAAAAGGGGTCGGTGTCTATTTCACATTAACTGTTATAGAGGCTGTGTCCCCACCCCAAGCAGCAACAGGGACACCCCCCCCCAGCCCAGTTCCTTCCCTGAACCCCACTGGGCATCTCAGCCTCCAGACCCCACAGTGCGACCTGAGCCTGTGAGCATCTGTGCTTGATCTCAATTTAGTTTGTGTCCTATGGCATTAGAGGGGGGAAAAAAATCTAAGGTTATTTTGGGGTCCGGGAATGCTTAAAAATGTTTCCATATAGATGAATAGAAATTGCTTCTTTGCTTCATGCCACTTCGGCTTGGGAAAGTTTTCAGAGGAATGCTCTGCAGGGGGACAGCGAGAGAAACCCATACAGCCCGTGATAAAGAGGAATCAACTACTGATCCAGGAACACGGCGCATCTTAAACACACTAATGAAAATCAGCAGTGCGGGCCTCAGGACCCCTTTGTGCCCTAAAGTATGGAGAGCATCCAAAAGCTTTTGTTTGTGCGGGTTATGTTTTACAGCAGCAGAAATTAAAATGAGGACATTCCAACGTATGTATTAATTCATTTAAATATGATAAAACTAACCTGTTACCAATTAATTTTTGAGAAAAACAATTGTTTTCCCAAGCCAAAACAAAACAAAAAAAAAACTTTCTCTCTCTCTCTTTTTTTTTTTTTTTACATTTTTGCAAATCTCTTTAATGTTCGGCTTATCAGAACCTAGGTCAGATCTTCTATCAGCCTCTGCATTCAATGTCATGATTCGTTTTTGTGCTTAAAGGATATAAAGAAAATTCAGCCTCACACAGAAATGTACTTGGGAAATGGGGGAGTAGTTTAATAGCCTTTTTGGATAATTATGGCCATTCATCTTTGATACAAGTCAAAACTGCCCAACTGGCCATTTCTTTTTTTTTTTTTTTTAAGATTTATTTATATGTTTGACAGAGAGAGAGTGTGTGTGTGTGTGTATGTGAGCACAAGCAGGGGGAGAAGCAGGCAGAGGGAGAAGGAGAAGCAGGCTCCTTGCTGAGCAGGGAGCCCAAGGTGCGACTCAATCCCAGGACCCTGAGATCATGAGCCAAGCCGAAGGCAGATGCTTAACCGACTGACGCTTAACCACCTGGGCATCCCTAAGTGGCCGTTCCTTAAAGTAAAGCCACAGTGTGGAAACTGAAACCTTATCAGTCAAGTTTTTGTGAAAGTTACGTGAAACTACGTTGGTCTATTTACACTCAGAATGGAACTCTGACCACTATGATGTGACGTCATACATAGCCATCTGGAAAATAACGATCCCCTGACTTAGGCAAAATTTCCAAACGGTCATGCATGTCATCAGACAATATTTTAAAAGTCAGCTGTGTTGAAGTCACCACCAAGCTCACACGCAAAACCAGAGCAGCGATCAAGCTCAGGGGGAAGCAAGTCTCCAAAATCCTGGCCCTCATTTGAAAGTTCCAGTCTCGTCCGTGGCAACAACTATCGGGACTTATTTCAAGGGACGGGTCCGCTCTATCTGCACGCACACTAAATAACCACAGCCTGCCTGGCATGTGATCTTCGGCTAGGCGGGTGGTGGGTCAGTCCTGTCGCCGTTGCTGGCGCCGGTCGTGACCCTGTGGGATTGAGTCACAGAGCTCTACGCGCACCTCTGGGTTCGGCGCATGAATTAAAAAGACACAGACTCAGGGAACAGGATTTAATCAAATAAATCACGTTTACAGGCTCCTCGGGGACATTCTTAAATAATGCCAGCTTTTTTCCTACAGGTGTGGGGTGAACAACAGGTGACTTATGATTTGGTGCCCCAGTCTCGATTTACCTCCCCTGCCTTTGTGTCATCAATGTCGGGGTACATGATGTAAAGGGGGGTGAGTCCTAGTGTTATTATGAGATTAACTGTGACATGCAGACCCCCCCCCCAAAAGGGGCCAGGGACACTCCCAGGGGCCCACAGAGCACACGGAACACTGCTGTGTCACATTCCTGAGAGAGCTCTCACGTGGGAAGGTGTGTGGTGTGTGACCCCGTTTATCTACATTCTAGCACAGACAAAAGTGGTGTGTGCTGGAAAAAATCACACCAGTGTTGCCTCGGTGGTAGGTGGTCTGAGGGACCGTGAGAGGCCTTTCTGAGACACTGATAACGTTCTCCGACCTTCTTGGAAATGCATCCAAAAACCAAGATAGATTAAGGAAGGCAAGGTTCCTCCACTGGTGAAGTTTAGGGCTGGAGAATTCTTTGCTGCGCGGCCATCCTATGCGATGCTGGGTGCTGAGCCCACTGGATGCCACCGGCCCGCTCCCCCGTGGTGACCACCGAAAACGCCCGCAGACATTGCCCATAAGTCCCCTTTGGGGACACAGTGACCCCCAGCTGAGAGCCCCGGGATCAAGAGGAAGGATGGGCGGCTGTGCAGGAAAGCAAATAAAGCAAAATGCTAATGGAATAAAGTAGAAGGTGGGCGTCCGGGTGTTCCCTGTAAAATCCTTCCAACCTGACTTCGTGTTTGAAACTTGTCCCATTAAAATCTGGGGCGAACGTGCATCGTTCTGCCGGATACTCGAAACAAGCGTAATATTACATCGATTATACCTCAATTTAAAAATAAATAAGATGTTTAAAATGCCATTGGGCTGGAATCATCGTTTTTGCCCTTCATAGCCTATTTAGTTTCATTGTGTGTTGTTGGAGGTATTAACATTGGCTGTGATTTTTAAAATTCCACTGTGCAACAATTCTACCAGTTTATCCCTTCTCCTCTCAAGAGACACCCGTGTTGTCTCCAGGCGCCTCCCCGTGCCGCTATGACCATGCGTGTCCGTGCAAATCTGTGACTCAGTGGGCCCGTCTCGTTCATGGGCGTTTCTTCCCTTGCCCTTTTGAGAAGCCTTCCCCACTCCGAGATCAAATAAAAATGCGCCTGTGTTTTCTTCTCCTCCTTTCAGAGTTTCATTTTCTACAATTCATCCTTTAATCCCTCTGGAGTACGATATTACATGGTGTTCCTTCCAGAACCTTGTATTAAGCGATTTTTTTCTCCCCTCATGAAGTTGGCAAGTAATATTTAACCATCACGACGTACCTCTTCCTCCATGGATGGGAAAAAACAAAACAAAACAAGACAAAACAAGAATATTCCAGAACTGTGCTCTTCACAAGGTGGGAGAGGACGCTGCCCTCTTTGTGCTCCCACAGCTGTGGCCACGTCCACCGGGGACCAAAGCTCCCCGTGAAAGTACATCTGACCCTGCTGACGGCGTGTCCACTCCAGTTAGCTTCGAGAACAGCCAGACCTAGAACCCAGGGTCCTGACATCCCCGTGCTTCAAAGGATTAAAAAAAAAATACATTTTTAAGATTTTACTTCCAAACCCAGAATTGAATCCTCACCGACCCATGCTCTTTGGTCTGGTCTCCTAAGCTTGTCGAGTGAAAAGCTGGATGCAAATCCAAAAGTTGTTTTCCCTTCCCTCCGGCTTTGGAGAAGTCAGGCCACCTCTGAGCCCGGGGCCAGCAGGCCCCGAATAAACAGGACCCCAGGGCTTGCAGGGAAGCGAAACCCTTTCCGAAAACACAATTCTTCCTTTTGTCCATTTTTTCCTTCTCTCTCTTTGGTTTGGCCCTGGGTCCCGTGGGTGACATTTGTCACCCCCGTGTGCTGTCCCTGTGGCTGTTATTTTGAAACTGTTTGGGTGCAGACTACGTGTTTTTTAATATTGGAGAGGGAAAAATTAATTTCCCGTTGATGAGCTTATTTATCCAAATGTCACTTTGGAGCTAAACTGACACCATGTGCCTCCTTGGACACCAGCTGATGGGAAGGCAGTTGGGAGAGTCGCACCAAATGGGGCTGTGCTAGGCTAATGTTTGGTTTTTATGGCCACGGCTAATCCCTGGGGCCTGCTCCTTCCTGATCCCCTTCTTTCCCAGGCTTCAATTTGGGCATCCTGCAGACAGCCCTTGAGGACAGCAGAGCCGTGTGAAATTCGTTACTGAGGAAAGACAGAATGGCTAAGGCTGGGGCCGTCCCTCCCCGAGCTTGCCCACACCCACCCCAGCCCCCGAACCCACACCCTGCACTACTGGAATTTCCATTGTGTTTGGAAACTCTGTGGCTTTCTGAAACAATGCTGGTGTTGCTGTTAGTTAAAGAAAACCAGCTGCAAGTTCTCAACCTCTTTTTGCAAGAGACAGCGTTTTAGACTCAAAGAACGCACCTCGGGACGCCTGGGTGGCTCAGTTGGTTAAGCGGCTGCCTTCGGCTCAGGTCATGATCCCAGCGCCCTGGGATCGAGTCCCACATCGGGCTCCTTGCTCGGCAGGAAGCCTGCTTCTCCCTCTGCCTCTGCCTGCCACTCTGTCTGCCTGGGCTCGCTCGCTCTCTCTCTCCAACAAATAAATAAATAAAATCTTAAAAAAAAAAAAAAAAGAACACATCTCAACCTCACCCGCTGGGCCCACCCCCCCCCCCCCACACACACACATACGCGTGCGCACAGTGGGGATAATTCCGACCCTACAACCCACACCAGGGTTACTGCGGGAATGAACGCGGACGTGGACGAAAGCCTTAAGAGACTGGTCCCTGTGACTCACTATCGGAGCTTATCATTAACCGTGCGTCCAACTGTGAAGGGGAAGATGAAGAATTCCCAAAAAGGGAAGGCACCACCCTATTCCTCTTATTTTCTGGTCCACACCTTCCCCATCACCCACAGGCACTGGGTCACTGTGAATGAGGCCACGTGCTGCTGACAGAGAGGACAGAAGGTCCATAGCATGGGCCTGGCAGGCAGGGGGTCCCCCGATGACCCCGCATCCTGTTGGGGTCCCTCCTGTCATCACGCCTCCTACGAAGGCAAATGAAGGAGGTCAGCAGAGCGTGGGCCATTCAGGGCTCCTCAGAGGAGTGAGCGCAGGTAGAAACCGCCCCTCACCCCAAAAGCCTATGGGCAAGTCCCAGCAGCCGGGTAGGAGGTCACCGCAGTCCCCTGCTGCCACCACCTCTGTTGGAAAGCAGGGAGCGCACCAGAAAAGCAACAGTCGGGCGGGAAACTGGGAAGACACAGTTAATACGCTCTTTCTCTTTTTTTTAAGACTTTTATTTATTTATTTATTTATTTATTTATTTATTTGAAAGAGAGAGAACACGAATGGGGGCAGAGGGGATGGGAGAAGCAGCTCCCTGCTCAGTGCGGAGCCCAAAATGGGACTCGATCCCAGCACCCCAGGGTCCTGCCCTGAGCCAAACGCAGACGCTTAACTGACTGAGCCGCCCAGGCGCCGCACAGCACCAGTTTCTAATAGAAGCAGGTGTTGGGTGCCTCCTGTTGTGACTGGGCTTTCACTCTCAGACACAGAGAAGAAACCGAGGGTCAGAATGAGCCGCTGGTGACTCTGCAGAAAGAGCACCTCCCCGAAAACAGCGGGTGTGCACAACGCACACTCCCGGCGCCCGTGGTCTTGGGGGAAAAAGGTCCAAAATGCCCCCCACGACCCGGGGGAAAAGGTTTCAGGTGTGGCCACAGGACCCTGCCAAGATGCACAAAAAGCAGTAGTTCAGAGCCAGTGACTTTTCTGTGGCTCGTTTCTGCCCCACGCTCCCTTTTAAAAAAGGCTGGTCCTGTTCAGCAATTCACAGGTTTGGAAGTAGAAAGCCCCTTACAGCAAGGTGCGATGCGCATTTGCTGGTTAGAATTCTTAGCTGGAGCATATGTGTGGGATACGCAGTGAAGCTGTCCATTCCTGAGCAGCCCTGGCTCCCCCCTCCCCGCTGGGGCTGGCAACGGGGCCAAAGGGGAAACCTGGCTCTTGGCATCCAGTGCCGAGTTACTAGTCAGATCCCGAGATCCCGCAGCTGGCCGGGCTGCCTGTGCTGTCTCACTCACCCTCCTTTTCTTCCTTCTCTGGCGGGCAGAAAGGGAAGCAGGAAGGCAGCTGCTGGTCCCATACCCGCTCATGTTACCCCAAGCAGACCAAGGAGACAGAACCCCATTTGCTGGAGGGGCTATAATGCACCCACCAAAGAGCCCCAGGCATGGTTTTCCTCCCAGAGCCTGATGTCACTGCTTGGGGGACATGAACACACCGACAGAAAGCTGGATCCCTGGGACTCAGCCTCTGAGCCCTGGGAGTCCCAGCCACGGCCTCTGCCCTCTGCCCAGGGCACAGGTCATACATCTACTGGACTGGAGGGGGCTCTCTTCAAGGGCACAGTGCAAAAGTCCCAGATCAAAATGGCCAAATACTGAATCACCATATCACCAAGTTGGGACTCAGAAAAAAAATGGAAAACACGCTGGGCTAAATTCCAGTTCTGCCACCAGCTGGATATTAGCCCTAATCTGTTCTCCCTGTGCGTCTCTGGTCCTTGCTTGCAAAACTGAGGCGATGTAAAAACCAAACGGGCAGGTTGGTGATTACCATCGTCACCGTCACACAAGTCAGGAAGCTACTCTGACCTTCAGTGTCCTCATCTGAAGAATGAGGTTAATAATCTTTAGCAGACAGCTGGTCACGATTCTTGGGGGGCCAGGGGATGTCATGAGATTGCATACCGGAAATGACATGTGGGTTGCAGTATTAAAACAATTACAACCAAAAAATAGAAGAATCTTCCATGGTCCAAATTTTAGACAGAAAGTTCTCCGGAACAAAAGACATCTCTCCTTAACACAGTTTCCTCTGTTTCGCTGCTAAGTTGGGTACAGGTTTTTGTTGGTTTTTTTAACCATTTATAGCTCTTTCTCCTCCTGAGTTCTATCACTGGAGAGCAAACGGGGCCTTGGAGGGGAGCTGGGCATCGGGACTCTGTCCCCCGATGAGCAGAGAGCAGTGAGGGGAGGGGGGCCCTCCCTGCTGAGACCAACACCCTTCCCTGCCCTAAGAATGCCTCTGAGCTGGGTCAGGAAACCACAAAGCCCCAGCTCTCCCAGGACTATGACCGATGTGTTGCTAGAATGGTCTCAGAGATGAAAAAAGGCAGAAGTGAAATAGTTGCATATGAAACAATGAAAAAAACAAAACAAAACTATAATCACAGTGGAGGGAGAAATACAGTCTTCCTTGGAGGATCACTAAACCCAGTCAAATCTTTCCACACCTTCACTTAGTCCGAAAGGACCAACCTGCAAAAGGACAGTGGTCGACTCTTACCCAGAAGACTGCAGAGCCAATGGAGGCTTATTCCCAGGGGAGCACCTCCCCGTCTGACAGAATGAGTTCTTCTTCATTTAAAATCCAAAGATAATTCCCGAGAACACAACGCTTTCCAAAAAGCTACAATAAATCAATTTTTCTTGCCTGCATACAATCTAGACTTAGCCACTTAGTTCATCTTAATAAACAAGTTGCTCATTCAAAGGAAAATAAATGAAATGTTTTGCCTTGAGGGACAGTTTTATTTTTAATAGTTTGGTGCTACGGTGACAGAAGTAATATTCTGTGATGTGAATTGCCTTTTGTTCTTTGGGAGCTCTTGAGGACAGACTGGGGGCAGGGTGGGCGGAAGGGCTGCCATCTTTCTGAGTTTACCCCCCGCTGGAGCATGAGCTCTGGGTCTCCCTCCTGCCCTTGTCTTTGGGACAGACACATCTGTTCTTGCCAGGGGCTCCATTAAAAGAAATGGTGCTTTATCTTCAGGAGATATCAATGCAATATCAAGCAGTTTGGGATTTATTTAGATAAGTCGGGCCAATAAAAATGGAACTCAAGGGGCACCTGGGTGGCTCAGTCAGTTAAGCATCTGAATTCAGCTCAGGTCATGATCTCAGGGTGCTGGGATCAAGCCCCACGTCAGGCTTCCTGCTCAGTGGGGAGTCTGCTTCTCCTTCTCCCTCTGTTCCACCCCCGCTCATGCTCTCTCTCTCTCTCTCTCAAGTAAATAAGTAAAATCTTTAAAAAAAAAAAAAAAGGAAAGAAAGAAAGAAACACAAGAAGAAGGGGTTTCTCCTAAAGAAATAACTAGCACTACGAATATGACGCTGGGGTCTGACTCCCTTAATGTGAAATCTTGAAAGGAAGATTAGGTCATGCCAAAGTCATAGCATGATGAAGGTAGAGTCATAGCCACATGATGAAGGTAGAGGGCACATTTTCAAACAATCTAAAGAATAAACATTATTAGTCCAAAAAAAATTATCAAGTAAGCCCCTAAGAAACACAAAAGCACAGAAATGATACACAGAGACCCAATTTCTACAGCTTCCCAGGTCCAAAATACAACCTTAGGGGATGTAAGACCCTCAGGAGGGGAAATCAGGTCCAATGCCCTTCTGCAGTCCCTGAGCCCAGTGTAATGCCTGGCATGGGGGAGACGCTGAACGATCATGTGTCGGATAGATGGATGGATGGATGGACAGACAGATGGATGATGGATGGATGGACAGACAGATGGACGGATAGATGGACGGACGGGTGGGTGGGTGAGTGGATGGATGGATGGACAGACAGATGGACAGATGAATGATGGATGGATGATGGATGACAAACGAACGAGTGAGTGAACTAACAAATGAGATGAGTCCTCAGACAAGGAAAAGCTCCCACAGGCTTTCAGAAGTGGGAGGGAGAGAAGTTCTGTCTCCACGTGCCCTGAAGAGAGAGATCGCTTTCAGGACTGAGCACATCAGCTCCCTAGTGTCAGAGAGGCGTGTTCCGTAATTGAGGAGCTCTGTTCCTCTCCTGAACTGAATCTACTCCGCAGGAATTCTTCCCGACATCCTCCCAACAACCCAGTGAATGGAGGTCCCTAGGACCACACCTCATCGGGGCACCTGGCCGGTCACCCAGGAGCCAGGAAGTACAGTCAACCCCTGAACGATGCAGGCGTTGGGGCACCGACACCACTCCCTCCGTGCGGTTGGAGATTTTGACTCCCCCAAAACTAAACTATTAACAGCCTACTGTTGACTGGAAGGCTTACTGATCACATAAACAACTGATTAACACATATTTTGTATGTTCTATGTAGTATATGGTTACCATAAAGTAAACCAGGGAAAAGAAAGTATCTTTTAAAATTAAAGCACTGGATTGCATTTACTAAAAACAAACAAAAACACACAAACATGTACAAGTAAGACCCATGCTGTTCCAACCCAGGTAGTTCAAAGTCTAACTGCACTCAGCTGCCACTCTCTCCCCAGGGGCTGCCATCGGGCTGGCACGTAAACCAGGGACACCTCTCATACCATCTGAGCCACGCAGAGGCTATGCAGCAGGGGAAGAGTTTTAGTCTGGGAAAAGGAAGAGAAACGGAAGGGGAGGGCTAAGGAGAAAGATCTAAGCAGAAGAGAAGAGGTAGCCCATCTGTTGTCAGTGAGCTCCAACTGAAAGGTCACCTCCTCCTTCCCTCATCAGCCCCTCAGACACGACGCCCCCTCTTGTGGGCCCCCATTTGGTGGTGTGTTAGCACCACCAAACCCTACCAGTTACTCATGCACTTTTCTCTGCTGCACTCCCAATAAACCACACACTTCCTCGGGACAAGACGACGACTTGCTCACCCCCATTGTTCATCAGAGCTCCGGCCTGGTGCATGGACACAACTGGCACTTAGAGAACATCAACCGATGGAAACTGAGTCAAAAGTGAGAATAAGGGGCACCTGGGTGGCTCAGTGGGTTAAGCTTCTGCCTTCGGCTCAGGGTCCATGGTCTCAAGGTCCTGGAATCAAGCCCCACATCGGGCTCTCTGCTCAGCAGGGAGCCTGCTTCCTCCTCTTTCCCTGCCTGCCTCTCTGCCTACTTGTGGTCTCTGTCTGTCAAATAAATAAATAAAATCTTTTAAGAAAAAGTGAGAATAAAAGAAGGGAGGGAAGCAAATTACAGACTCTGAGGGGGCCTGGAAGATTTGAGGAAGACAGTGTCTTTTCAGAGATGAATAAAAAGATGGCACACCGGGAACGAAACATCAAAGGAAGATACACCAAGAGAATGATGAAGCAAAATTCAAACCAGGAAGTGCAGACAGTAAAAACATTGGCTTTCGTTATTTATCTTCATGTCAGAAGATATTTTTTAAGATTTATTTATTCTAGAGAAAGAGAGGTCATGCGTGCACACGAGCAGGGGTGTGTGAGGAGGGGCAGAGGGAGAGAGAAAGAGAATCTCAAGCAGACTCCATGCTGAGTGTGGAGCCCAATGCGGGGCTCGATCTCACGACCCTGAGATCACAACCTGAGCTGAAACCAAGACTCAGATGCCCCACCCCGGTGCCCCTCCTGTCAGAATGTTACAGTAAACCCATCCACCCACACCAATATCAAAATTTCTCTTCCACGTGGCCTCAGACGCTAAAGCAAAGGCTGTGACAACGAGAAGAAGAGCAGCCTTTCTCAACTCGGGGAAACGGGGGCACGCTGGTACCACCAGCGCACCATACAGTCATGGGTGTGGAAAAGGTTTTCCCCTTAAAATGTCGTTTTAGTCTGGCCAACTCTGTCCGAATATAATTTATTTTTGGAGTTCTGGCAGGCCAGGAAAAAAGTATACTTTGCTTAGAATTATATGGAAGATACATACTGATACGGACAGAAGGGTCTTGTGACCACTTGTGTTGTATGTTCTTCAAGGTCCCTCCCTTACGGGGGTGGGGGGGTTGAGTGTCGGCCTTGGATGGGCACTCACGCCCCGTGATACAGCTGCCACGTGAGACACGGACACGCGAAGCCAGGCCCCTGCAAGCCAAGACCTTGAAACGGAGATTGTTCTCCTAGTTGCCCAGTCAGGCTTCTAGCTTAGGCCTGCGTTCTAGAACCCTGTGGGGAATGTAGGCAGAAGACGTATCAGCCTCCAAGTAGAAAAATGAACACCCAGACTTTCCAGCCATGGAAGAACCACTCCAGAGGG